>WELB01000253.1:146767-165079 GCA_009602725.1 Spirogloea muscicola
CGGCGGCGGCGGCGGCGGCGCCCATGCCCGCCGCATCTGCCGCCGCGCTTCCCGGCGCGCAGCTTGGCGCGGGGCGACGGCGCGGGAGGCGCCAAACCAGCACAGCTACGAGCTGTTTCTACGTTTCTATGTTTCTATGCTTAGTATCGTCATGAACACCCTCAGTATGCACCTGGCTGGCCTTCCCACGCTCCCTGGGGACCCACTTCCAGGACCCTAGCCTCTCTGATTTGCGGCTGCTTAGCAGGGGTTACTGAGTAATTTGTAGCTGCTTTCTTTCTTTGTGTGCTTTGGTTTCTTAGCGCTTCCTCTGGCTTCCTCTGGCCCCCTTCTCGTTCTTTGTTCATTCTTTTTTGGGCTGGCTTGTCCAGCCCCTATCCTCAATGGGCGAGCCCTTTCTTCCCTGGCTCACGCAGTACTCTTGCGGGCAGGCCGCGCTACTGCAACTGCATCTTGGTCTCGTCCGGGGTGCCCTCGTCTTTTCTCTTCCTTAGTTGCATATTATAGAATGCGGCTCTCGCTTAGTTTGCAGCGCTCGCAAGCATTGGCTCTTCATCAACTTCTCACGGCCTTGCTATCGTGGTCTCGCGTGCTATTTGCAAGGCTCTCATCCCCCTGAGCCCTCTCGTCGTCGTAAGTTTTCTTCTCCCGCTTCCGCGCAGGCTCGACAGACCGGGCATCGCTGCGCTCATTCCGCTCCTCTCGCTGCTGCAAGCGCTTGACAGCCTCTACCGGCGGCTCAACTCTTCTACGCTTCCTCTCCTGCCTAGGGTCAGACCCCATCGCAGCGCTTGTTGAAAGCCGCCGCCGCGCTCGATCCTGCATCAGCATGAACTCCTCCCTAGTGAGCGGAGGAGTGTCCATTGGATAACCTGGGCCGGGTAATCTTCCCGGCAGCATGCCTGGCGGCATGCCCATGTGCATTCCTGGCAGCCCCCCCAAGAAGCTCCTGCAGTCAGACCCAGATGCAATGTCAAATTTGAAGAAGCCCTCGTGGCACGCCGGCATATGGACGTACAATTCCAATTTGATGAGGACATGACTAACAATTGATCTACAAGACCTGTGACACCAAAATGTACTGCTGCCTCTCTGCTTTAGCTCCCATTGCGTCTCTCTGACTCCTGCAATCCTGCAATCAGAGACATTGTTGAAATCCTGGGCACCCACCCTTGCATGGGTCCGGGTCCAAAATGCGGGTGTGCAAAAGGAGGCCCATACGGCAAGCTTGGGCCTGCCATGGGCCCATTCCAGGGCATCATCCCCAGCCCTGGCCTGTAAAAGCTGCCCTCCATGAAGTTGCGGTTGAAGTATGGATCCTGCTGCATAAAGGGAACAGGCCCTGCTGCTCCGCCCCCCCAAAAATACTCCCGGCTCGCAGCCCCGGGCAGCATGCGACTACCTGTGACGATGTACCACATCTCATGGCTTTGAGTGGTACAGACTATGCTCATTGGCCAATCGCCAAATCTTCATACAGCCGTTTGCAGTGCGCAGCTCAACAACCAGTGAAGTGTGCAGCAAGATAGAGCAACTTCCGCATGTATAAAGTCAATCTCACGCAGTTGTTGCATACTTCTCACCTTGCCCAATAACTTCAGGAGGCGGATGCTGGAAAGGCATCATTCGATCAGGACAGTCTCGAAGTACATGATCCCGGCTGCCACAATTCTGGCATCGGCCATCAATCTGCACATACCAGAGAGAACTGCATCAAGGAGATGTTAAGCAGCCAAGACGAGGCAGCTCCCAGAATTGTAAAGTTCCTTGCATATTTTCGCTGCTCGGTCAGGCAAGAGGCTGTGTCGTACATGCTGGGCACCAAGATGGCCACCTCCATTGTCAAGAGGACCTGCAAAGCAAACACAGAACTTTGTGAAAGCTTGATGCCAACTTTCCAGGTGTTTGGACAGATGGCAACTGTGGCAGCTGCCATAAGTGCGGCTACAGCACTGGCCTGGGAGATAAAGTTGATGGCTTACCGGGCAGCACAGCTGCTCGAAGTTTCTTCTTCCTCCTCCTCTTGACTGCAAGTACACAATACATGGCAGCTAATAAGGTCAACTGAGCTATTCGTGTGCAGCTACACGTAACAACCACCCACTGTATAGATCACTGTGCCTCATCATCACGGAAAGCCTGAAGCTTACACTGTATATACAGACATGATTAAGGAGACAGCAATGTGTTATATGCCTGCAATGTCTACCATGCCTCCATGCAAAAGCGAGAGATGTACGTGTACTGACATCCTTCCTCAAGAGGTTTTACTTCACTTGTTGCCTTTTCCCTGCTTCTCTCCTTGCTAACGACTGCATCTGGCTCTGATGTTCCCAAAGTATCTGTTTGCTTGACAGTCTGCTGACTCTCAGCTACAGGTGTTGCCTCCGCCACCTTCTCCTCCTGAGCTTCTGGCTTTGGAGGAGGAGGAGCCTGCTGAGAAGTGCCACTGGCCGCTGGAGCGCTCTCGGCTGAGCCACGATCAGACTGCTGCCGACTGAGAGCAGGTGGTGCACTCAGCTGCGATCGAGTGGTACCGGAGACAGCTCGGATAGGAGCAGACGAAGTCTCTGCAAAGAACGGTACTTTGTAAGGTATACATGCAGTTGATTTCTCGCCCAGGCAAACCACATGTGCAGGAACTAACCAAGAGATGTGCTTCTTGCATCATGCTCAGATCACAAGGAAAGGGCACCTTTTGGGCGGCCTAATTGGTCATCAGCTCCACTGCCGCTGGCAACCTGTTGCTCCATAAAGCGCTCAATTGCCTGCCGCAGTGCAATATTTGGTAGCAGGTCATCATTCTTGTACTTTGTTGAACCACACTGTGGACACCTGCCTTTTGCAATTAGCTCCTGTCTTATGCCTGCAAGCATGACATTTTCTTAGTCACCACATCATTTATCTGGCAGTCAAGTCCTGCTTCAACCAAGTCAATCTAATCATCGGCATGTTCATATTAACATCTCAACAGTATCTTTGCAATGATTCACACCAATAATTAGGACTTGAACTTCGTAAGCACTAGGAGTCTTTGATGTGAAAGTCAACAATCTATATACCCTGCTTTTTACAAAGTGAAATACTACAAATTAGAGAAGTTTCTCCTGCTGCAATGACACCCTACACTCTGCACGGCTTCTTCTTGTATCAAAAGCCACTAGGCTTCAAACTGCATTGGCCATGCTCAGCTCAAGTTTCCTCAGGTTCACAATAAGGCTAGTGCAGGTGATATCTTCAAATATGTAGTGCCCAGGTCAAGTCATCTCGATGAGAGATATCGCCAGTACTTACACTGGTCGCAAAAACTATATTGACAGCAAGGAATCAAGACGGCGTCTCGAAAGATACGGTGGCACAATGGGCACTGCAGCTCAGGAGGAACTTCTATTGTTTGAGGCCGCATGGACAGAAAAGCATCTGCCTCCTTCCGAAAGGATTGTCTGAAATGACGCAATGGTAGCCAAAACAGGAGACCAATGAGCCCTGCTTGCAGGTTCAGTCACAATGTCCCACCTGCAATTGCTGCTCAAGCGGCAATGCTAGACCCATATATTCAGAGCCTGCAGCAAGCAGCACCTGCAAGCAGCTACAGCTCTCGTTACACAAAAACCATGTCATTGGGTAGATCACAGCCCCTTACTCGTCTGGCTGCATGGTTGCAACTGAGCCATCTGGTAAAATATAGGTACCCTCCTCATCGGCTTTAAGCCGCGTGCGGGGTATCCCAACAGGCAATTTTACTCTTCTGGCATCATAAGCAGGATCACCATTTGTTGGACATTGCTGAATGTAATGACCTGCATATATACTTGTACTGTAAGTTGCATTCTTATCTATAGTTGCTGTCAAAGAAAGACCGAGGGTTGGAGTGAGTCAATCTAGCAATTTGGCGCATTGAAGGTTAATACAGCAGCAATATAGTGCAGTAAACGTTGAGTTTCACCTGCTTGGCCACAGCGATGACAGATGTATCCAACCGGAGGAGCAGACATTCTGCCAAACTGCTGACCTAGTGAACGATACCACAACTTGCGAATGTGCTCAGCACGTCAATTTATCAGGCACTAGTAAGGACAGTACAGAGCAAGCATTTGCAATCAATACTGAAGCCCATTTCCTCCGAAGAAGGAAGCTTCACTGCACAACGCTTTGTTGCAGGTTACCCAGAGCCTACCACGTCCTCCTGAGCCTCTCCCATAACCACCTCTGCCAAAGCCGCGTCCGCCTACACCCGCTTCCTGGGTTTGTCTGCACACCAACCAAACGTGCTTACTGTGAGCAGGCAGTGTATCTTGAAAGCACAGGACAGATTACTGGTTCGCTCTGATCAAAGAGAGGTCAGGTCGAAGTTCAGGTCAAGCGTCCAGATTTAGTCAAGACACCCAGCGCATAAACTGATCATCATTTCAAGACCTTGTATGGTACTTGCCATTATATACCTCTGCCAGTCAGAGTAGTCCTTGTTGACCATGGCAGCGATCTTGTTTGCCTCATCTGAGTCCACAACACTCTTCTTCAGAGCTACAGGTGTTGGGACTGCATACAAGTCTGTTCCAAAGTCATCCATGACATCGTCCACAGCAGCAGGTCTGCTAGTAGTCATGGGCCCTGTGATCTGCAGAGATGCCTAGGAAAGCCATCAGCGCAGCAGACTACGTACATAGATCAAGCTTGCAATGTCTAAGATTATGATACATCTCGTTTTACATAATTTTGATGTCAAAGCCTTAGTATTCCCTACAGATGCCTGAGGATCACAAGTAGCAGCAGGGATGTACCTTCTCTGGTGACGGCTGCTGCGAGCTGGACGACCTGCAACAAAGCCAGGGTATCAAATATCTCAGGGTAGCAGATGCAGACTGTGTTGGAATATCTAGATGCTTATCAATTGTTAAAGATGCGAACCTTTACTCTGCATTTTTGGCAATAACCACTCTGCAACTGCACTTGTAGGCATTCAATATCCCTGAAAATTTGGCTGAAAGAAGAAGCATCCTATCCACTGGCACTCGCACTGCAGCATGTCCCAAAGCAGGGACAATGAGGGATACTTTGTTTGGGCCTGCAAGGCAGGTCTAGACCGCGTTGCTGGAACTCTCTTAATGATGACACTCGTGTTCCGTGGCACCAAAAAAGCGTCGTCAGTGTAATCTGTAATTAGAAAGCATCTGCAACATGTTACACTGCAACCTTCAAGGAACTCTGGATCAAGTTTCTGAGAAACAGCAGGTCACTGACGTAAAGGCTTCTAGACCACGCAGGAAGCAACACTGAAACCACAAGTACTTCAAAGTGGTCGTATCACCCCTCTTGCCTGTGAAGCTACTACAACAATGATACTCAAGAAGCACAGGGCATGAATCGTCATGGAAGACTCGGACTGCAAGCGCCACAGTGCCTCGCTTTGTTGCACTTGCACGCAGCTGATGTATCTGTAGGCTGCAGCTGTGTACGAAACTTAGGTGGAATAACGGCTTAAGCGTGGACCGAGATCCGACCTTCTGAGGTCTGTGCATTCGTAATGACGAGGTCAAAATTGAGGCCATTTCCGAGGTTTTTGTGCTCAATGATTCGCTCTTTCAAGTTGCCAACTGAGATGAAATGTCCATCAATGTTCAGGCTGTCAAAGTCGACAGCGCTCCTAAATTTGAAGTGGATGGCCATGGAGGACCACACGGCCCAAGATGTCAGGCAAGTACTCCACTGGAAGGGCGGTCACGCGCAACTCCTTGTGGATGTTGCTGGATGATGGTGAGCCACTGCTCGCAGCAACGGATGTGCCCCGCAGGAAGTAGCCGCCGGCACAGTGTCACTGCGCAGCCGTTGCAGGGTTCGAGCCTGACGGCGTCGTTGTTGAAGGCGGCGGCGGCGGCGGCGGCGCCGTCGGCGGCGGCAGCGCGTCGGGGGCGGCGTCGTCAGCGGCGCNTGGCGGCGGCGGCGGCGAGCCGGCTCGCCTCGCGGGCGGCGCTCCGGTACGCTGGCGGGGGGGGTTGGAGGTCTGGTTCTCTCACCGAGGACACCTGACCTTGCCGCCGCACGAAGCTACTTGTTGCCCTCTTCTCTGGCTTTCCGGCCCCTTCGGACCTTGTCCAATTATTCCAGGCTGGCTTTCACAGCGCCGCCCCCTTTGGTACTTGGCCACACATGGCCTCCCCATCTCTTAATATACACGCATTTCCTTTGGGGTTACTTGAATTGGCCCTAATAAGCTCCTCCAATCTTTCTTTTTCCTGGGCTGGCCTAGCACAGCCACTGCCCTCTCCCATGGCCTCCCCATCTCTTAATACACACGCATTCTCCCAAAAGAATGGACAAGCTCTCCCATTGGAGAGCTTATTACTTCTCTCCCCGTGCTTTGATTTATGATTCCGAGCTAGCGTTACATAGCTGTGTGGTTTAGGCCACCAGTCAATTTGGAAGCGCTGCTTCTTAGGCGCCTTTCGGCCCTTGTCCATTCTTTCTGGGCTGGCTATCTACAGCCCCTGCCAGCTTTTTGGCTGCGGCCTCCGGCTACCGTCAGGGCGACGTCTTTCCGCCGTCTAGCTATTCAGACTTGCATCTTCTGACTATAGGTTACTGAGAGTCCCCTTGCTGCTGCCCTTTGTTACTGAGCGGGTCACTTTGCTGTAGATTATGTAGGTCTTCAGATGTGCTTGCCTTTGTACTTGGCCTTTGGCCTTCGTTTGTTTCAAATACACGAAATTTTCCTTGCTGCTGTCTTAGTACTTAGCACCCAGGATTCTTCTGTCCTTGTCCATTCCTTTTGGGCTGGCCTCTCCCTCCCACCAGTCAATCTGGCCGCGGTTGCCTTATGTTGGAAGAGCTGTTGTTTCTCGGGAGCTCGTCAAAGTGGCCAGGGGCTGTGAAAGGAGGAAGGCTCTTGCAGTAGAAAGGGGGGCCGAGGGCTGTGAAAAGGAGGAAGGGCTCGCCCATTGAGGAGAAAATTCGTGTATTTGAAACAAACGAAGGCCAAATGGCCAAGTACAAAGGCAAGCCAATCTAAGACCTATAAAACCTACAGCAGAATGACCCGCTCCGTAACCGCGGGTCAAAACATAAAGGTCGCTAATCGATGCCTGAATACTAGATGTCGGATAAGAAGCCCTTCTGCCACCAACTAGAGCTCGCCCAGCTTTCTGGTGCAAGGCATTAGCCTGGGCACGCTGCAGACAGGCCGAAACTCGTCGTCGCAAGAAAGACAGATATGCAGCTTGCAAGCACATCTCAGCCGGGAACACATCTGCTCGTCATGTGTAGCCTAGATTGGCAATGTTGTGGAGGAGGGTGTGGAAACGCGGACCCAGACAGCCAAAAGTGTCAACTGCGGCTGGCAGGAGCTGATCGCACCGGGGGTAGTCGGAGTAGTGCTGTAGCTTTCTCTGCTCTGCAATGCCCACTGCGTGGCCAACGATGATTGTCGATGCTGGACCTTTATACGCCTCCGAAACAACCACGTCGACCAGGGCCCGTGGTCCTCCACCAGGTTGAGGAGAGGGGCTGGACAAGCCAGTGTGAAAAGCCAGTCCACGAAAGAGAAAAGACGCTTCCAGGAGAAGGCGGTGGCTGGGAGAGGCCAGCCCACAGAAAAGAATGGATAAAGTTCGAAGGGGCAGGGAAAGCGCCAGAGCACACAGGTCAAGTAGATACGAAACACTCAGCAACCCCTGCTAAGCAGCCGCTGGTCGGAGAAATTGGTCTCCTGCTTCAGCTCTGAAGCCTTTCGGACGTCGCTTCCAACTCTTGCTCGGCCTCCCACCCAACTGCCTGATTGGGGTGCGCGAGTGCGAGTGTGGCTTCCGTGCAGAGGATACGGAGCTCGCCACTCACATGCTGCGTTACCCCACTGGACCGGTGGAGGGCATCCACAACCTCCTCCGCGCTGCCCTGGCGGGTTTGATGCGCGACGCCGGATACCGTGCGGTCGTGGAAGCGAACAACATCATGCCTATCACCACGGGTGCCCAGGGACTTCATCATCGCCGCACACTTGACATTGTGAGCGTGCAACCTGGTGGAGGACCGCGGGCCTTGGTCGATGTAGAGGCGTATAAAGGTCCAGCATCGACACACATCGCTGGCCAAGCAGTGGGCAGTGCAGAACAAATCTAGCTGCAGCACTACTCCGATCACCCCCAAATGCGATCAGCTTCTGCCAGCGGCAGTCAACATCTTTGGCTGCTTAGGTCCTCGTTTCCACACGCTCCTTCAGAACATAGCCAATCTAAGCTACACACGACATGCAGATGTGTTCCCAGCTGAGATGGGCTTGCCAGCTGCATATCTGTCGTTCTTGCGACAACGAGTTTCGGCCTGTTTGCAGCGTGCTCAGGCTAATGCTTGAACCAGAAAGCTGGGCGAGCTCTGGTTGGTGGCAGAAGGGCTTCGTATCTGCCATCTAGTATTTAGGCATCGATTAGCGACCTTTATGTACTGACCCGTGGTTACGGAGCGGGTCAATCTGCTGTAGGGTTATGTAGGTCTTTAAAATGTGCTTGCCTTTTTACTTGGCCATTTGGCCTTTGTTTGTCTTAAATACACGAAATCCCTTCTCCTGGTAGCGGAAGGAATTTTCGTGTATTTGAAACAAACGAAGGCCAAATGGCCAAGTACAAAGGCAAGCACATCTAAGACCTACATAACCTACAGTAGCGGGGGGCGCGAGAGAACGAGCTTTGCCTGAACAATGTATTGGCTTGAATTGGCCTCCCTTTCAATTCATGCGCCCCGCGCGCCTTTCTCTCTATGGTAGTCAATTGGTCGGCTGGATGGCGGGGCCCCGAAGCGTGCGACAGGGCTTCTCAACAAGAACGCGCGCGCGGTGCTCATCAAGAGGGAAGGGCTCGCCCAGTGAGGATAGGGCCTGCAAAAAGCCAGCCCAAAAAAGAATGAACAAAGTACGAGAAGGAAATTTCGTGTATTTGAAACAAACGAAGGCCAAAGGCCAAGTACAAAGGCAAGCACACATCTAAAGACCTACATAATCTACAGCAAAGTGACCCGCTCAGTAACCACGGGTCAAAGTACGAGAAGGGGCCAGGGGAGCACTGAGAAAAACAAGCACAAAAGAAAACTAAGCAGCTACGAAGCACTCAGTAACCCCTGCTAAGCAGCCTAAGGTCAGAGAAACTTGGCTCCTGGAAGCGGGTCCAGAAGCTGGATAAGAGGAGGACAAAGCTGGCCAGCTTTGGCCTCCTGTCTGTAAGAAGTACATTGATCAAATTCAACCAGAGTCTCACCAAGAGAGAAGGCGCGCGGTGCGCATGAAATTGAAAAAGCAGCAACCCACCAACCATCGTAGCTGGGGCAAATGGCTGGGGCAGCGGCCATGTGGACGGTGGCATTGCCGTTGCTAATAGACGGCGGGAAAGCCCCATTTCTCTCGCCGCGCCCGCGCTCGTGAACGTCGGTTGTACCTCACTAACAGACCGACTTCACTACCAACGTAGCGGTCGCCGCCATGGACGCCGCCTTCCGCGCGCTGCTGCGCGCGCCATGGCGTTGGCCGCCCTGGCAGATCGCCGCGCCGACGATCGGACTCGGCTTTGTGCTGCTTACCGTCCTGCTTACGTCCAGCCGCCGTGCAGCTTCCGCCGGCCTTGCGGTGGACGCTGCACCCCCTGGCCTCTGCCAGGCTCTCGAGACGGAGGATCCCTGCCGGGACCTCCTCGTCGCACTGAGAGCCTCCATTGCGGACTGGGAGATGACGTACGTACTTCGCCTTGAAGGCTGACAATAGCATGAAGCAAGTCCTTCCTTTCACGCGTGCTACTGCACCCCCCCAGACTGTAGCCAGGTCTCTGAAGTAATGACAATATTCATGTCAGGGCTAAGCTTGATAGTCACCTCAGACTAGTCGTTCACTTGAGATTGCTGGGGCTGCTCCACACACTATAGTCAATTGATAAAGCTCTCATCCTTCAAGGCAGGTATGGATATGACACGTTTCGGAGAAGCATATCAGTCCAAGGAGATCCCATGTTGGAGGCGCACTTACTGAAGAAACTCTTAGCGAAGAAGCCAATCACAGGTGCACATACAAACCTGTACTCGTTCTACTCGCAGGCTGCGAGCATTAGAGAGTACAGCTAGTTGAATGAGGTGATGACACCTTGTACTTCCACTGTGGTCTGTGTCAAAGCTGGGACCTTGCATCCTTCTCATTACAGCAACAACAATTGCAACCCAGAAATAATGCTTGAAGCCCTGAAGGTCTCGCAAGCTGAGAGCCTGTCAATGTGGAACTGTATCAGAAGACTGAGATGAGATAGTTGTTGCCATCCAGTGGCTGCTCTTGGTGGGTCTATTACAGCTGCCGGGCATCAGAAAGGATTGGTGTGTACTACCCAGAAGTCTGCTTTTGGAGTTGTGGCTTGTAGGACCTTTGTTTACTGCATCGCAATTAGACTAACTTAGATTGTGGGGTCAACTGTTTACATGATCAACATTCTGAGCTAGATGCGTGTGTCATTGCAGAATATGTATGCCCACCACCTTGCGGATCTACTGGGCAAGGTACTGCTTCCTGCTCATCCGGCATGATCTAGCCTGTCTTCCATGTTCAGGCACTCTGATTGGTGCAGGATCCTCACAGACCACAAGCATGAGGAGGACCAGGCTCTCTTGACTGTCGTATTTGAGGATTTGAGAATGTGCTATTACAAAGTGTCTTGCGCCTGCTTGCACTTGCACTTAGTATGCAGCTTGTGCAGGTCTTTCCACTTTCTGAGGCTACACATCAAGTTGTACGAGCATTCCTTCCTGGGGGAGGGTCCTTCATCCATCAATATTGTTTCTTGGACTACTTGCGCATGCTCTGGCCGCAACGCGACGAGGTGGCTACCTTCAAGGCTGCGGATATCATTCTTGTTGATACTGCAGCCAACGACTTTGTCATGCTGCAGCCTGGCATGCTTAATCCTCAAATGTATCACGTCTTTAAAGTAAGTACTATCTCTATATGCTCAGACTTTCTTGAACGTGTAAGTTTGAAAGGCTGCGAAAGGATCTGTATGATCTGGGGGTGTAATGAAGCTGCCAGGGGGTGGGCTCAGAACCTGCAATATTTTCCGAGTGGACTAGCGGTGTGCTCTTGGCAATGTCTTTACAGGGCATGTATGCTGCCAGTCATGCAAGAACTTGTTGCTGCTCTCCCTTTTTGTTAGTCATGGGTAAGGATACTGATATCGTACTTCACAACAGCTGTGTGTACATGAGCATTTGGCTTACATTCGGCATCTCCAACACCTATGCTGATCTTGCAAAGACACGATGTGTGTAGAATGCGGAGTCCCTTCTGAAACAGCTGCTACAGCTACCTTCTCGACCCGTTGTACTCTACGTCCACTTTGGGCTCTTCAAAGAGAAGGGATATACAGGGGGCTTCAATCGATCCGCAGAATCGATTCTAAATACGGTGGCAGCCCTCTACTCTGTTCCAGCTATCAGCATGTGGCGAGCCCTCTTCCCAGTGATTCCCTTGAGCTCAAAGGGGACAAGTGCCAGGGGCAATAATCAATTGACAAGCAATCTGAGCTATGAGACGAATTTCATTGACCATGTCCATCCCAGCCCTGACGGTCACAAGCTTACTGCCATTTTGGTGATCCACTACCTCTTCACGTCCTTCTTATCCCTATTTGAGGCAGGCACACAATATGACAGCTCTGTGCAGCTTGATGCTGGCAAGGTGGACCTGCAAGCTGATCTAGTTGCTCCTGCACGACCTGCTACCTGCGAGCTGAAGATGCCAAAGTTGAATCTACTTGAAGAGGCTTCCAATGACCTGAAGTACACAGAAGGTGGTATTGCATCCTGCGCATTTGCTGGCAGTCTTGAGCTGGCTGTGCCAGTCGGAACTATAGGGAATGTGACAGGCTGGGTCCTGGAATCTTGTGGCCCCCTTTTCCCAGAGCTGCTCTGCTGGAAAGCTAAGTCAGCTGGGAAAGTCTTGACTGTGACTATCAGACCCCAACCACGGAAGAAGGTTGCAATCTTGTACAGAATACGGCCTGTCACAGATCCAGGCTACCAAGGTGCAGGTGCAAGTGTTCTGCTCAATGCCAAGCCCCTTGGCTCATTAGTTACTCAGATACCTGGCAATGAGCTCACACATTTTTGGCTGAACGACACCATTGTTCCTGTGAGCACGCAGCTAGCATACAATCTGACTTTCATACCCTTGACTGACAAGTTTGTCCTGCATGCCATTGTAAGCTATTAGTACCATTGAATTCTTTCTAGTTATAATTTTTTTAACTATTGTTTGGTCATTGCAAATTGCAAGTCATACTTGGTGCCTATGTACATTACACACCAAAAGCATCTTGCATGGTCCAGGCATGAGTGTGCACGGGCGGCTTTGCCTCCAGCCGGCGCACCGCTGTCGGAGGAGCGGGGCCATGTTACACAAAACTCAGCAGCGTGCAGGCCGCCAGGTCAGGAGAGCCTGCCAGTCTCCGAGAGCGACAAATTCAGCGGCGATGGCTACCACTGACTCCTGGTGCCCTGCTCCAAATCTTATGCAATTGTACCTGCACCTGTACTCTACCCGTACTCCTAGCCCTGGCGTGCGCTGATTGACCTCAACTTAGCATCTCCAATGTGACGCGCTTCAAAGCAAAGGCACTGCGTTTCACACTTCCCGCTTGATCTTGATAGGCGTTTGAGACAATGGAGTGTCCATTTCTTTTGGGCTGGCCATTTACAACCATCGCCTCCTTCTGAGAAGCACACTCTTCCAACCTCTTGGTCAGTGCAGACGTACGTGCTCGGCAGCATCGCAGGCTAGCCCCAAGATGACAGTCCCTTGGCATTCACACTGTTATGCTCCGATTGGCAAGGCTGTACTGCGTGCAACCTTAGCCCCCCAGCCCCCCTTCGCATAGGGCTTCGTTTCGTGTAGCCCCACATTGCCTCAACACTTAATTAGCTGCAAATCCGGCCTCCTTTCTATCCCCTCGTTGCAGCCTCTGGCCCTAGCCAGGGGACCCGCTACCAGGAGACCAGGTTCTCCGACCTGCTGCTGCTTACTAGGGGTTACTGAGTGTTTCGTAGCTACTTCAATCCGTGTGTGTTTTAGCGTTTTCCTGGCCCATTTGCAATCTGTCCATATTTTTTTTCTGGGCTGGCCTCTCCCAGCCACCGCCCTCTCCTGGAAGCATCTTTCCATCTCTCCATCTCATGCGCACCGCGCGCACTATCTCTTATTAGTGATGGCCAGTACTGCCAGTGCGGGCCATTTGCCATCAGCGGCACTGGCATTCCCGACGCAGCTGGGCGTTCGCTTCGATCACACGCCCGCCGCGACCAACGTCGAGTTCCCGCGCCCCGGGGGGCCTCGTCTCCTTCCGCGTGTCCACGTGGCGCTCTTGGAGCGGTCGTTTTAGGGCCCCAACGTGGCCAATGAGCGGGCCTCATTGGCGCGCGGCCCAACTGCCCCCTTCACAGGCGGCCCCCCCCAAAGTTAACCCCGCCCCCCGCCGTCTTCCTCCCCTCAGATCATTTAAGTTCCCCTGCTGAATTTACGTTCCAATACTGACACGGAGGTGCCAAGAAACAGCACTTCCGTCTGTAATGCAAATGGCTGTGAGAGGCCAGCCCAAAAGGAGTGATGCTCTTCCAAAGGGAGCGGGGGCTGTGCAAAGCCAGACCAGAAAGAACGGAGCCCAGAGGAATGGACAAATGGCGCCGTCTGCCTAGCCTGTGGCTCCACTGATAAGAATGTGGCTCTCCCAAAGGGAAAGCACAAAAACAATGGTGGCTCTCCCAACGGGCGCAAGAGAAGTGGCATTCCCAATTGGGGAAAGAAATTCGTGTGTTTGAAACAACCGAAGGCCAAATGGCCAAGTACAAAGGCAAGCACATTTATTGGGGAGGGAGCCAGCCCGAAAAGATGTTGACTATTATAGTCATGAACATCCATCTGTATGCACCCGGCTGGCTTCTTATCAGCAGCCGCATTCTTCCCCCCCCGCCGCCCGCGCGAGCGCCGGCGCCGCCGGCGGCGGCCATGGCCGCGGANGCCCGAGGCCCGCGCCGCCGCCGTCGGCGCGGGGGCTTCGCCGCGGTCGTGGTCGCGGAGATCGCCGGGCAGTACGAGGAGAGCTTCGACGACGTGGAGAAGGTGAGGCCGCTCCCGCCGCCGCAGTCGCCGCCGTTGCCGCCGTCGCCACGCTGCCGTCGTGCTGCCCATCTCGGCATCGTCAACTCCATCAATAACAAGTGCGACTGGCGGGCCTTGCTTGGCACCACAACCCTAAGCCCCTGATGCGGTCGCGCCAGTGGCTGCCATACGCCTGCTGGCGCCTGCTCCGCCCTATGCGCTGCATGCACGCGGCTGTCGCCGTCGATTCCAGCATCTGCGAGACTGTCTTTGCGGATCGAGCCTGCAGACGCGACCGAGCCATCTCACTGTGCCAACTCTGCCTTGCATGCGGCTGCCAGCACATGCTGGACTACTTTACCTTCAAGGCCGTGAAGACGGTGCTCGCACAACTCCATGAGATGAACCCCGGCAGCTACGTTTTCTTCTACGAGTATGGCACTTTCCCTGCAATATAACAAACTAAGCTCACCTTACCTGCTCTCACGAACTTGCATTTAAGAGCCCACAGAAGGCAGCAAGTCTTCTTCTTCACTATCCATCAGTGAAGCATCACGGGGTCACTTGTAGTGCACGCTGTTGTGGCTCGGATGCAGCTTTGTGGTCAACAATAAGCCCCAGGATAGCAAGACCTTCCTGCGACTTCTAGTCAAGGTCAGTTGCATGCGCATGTCAGCATCCATCACTCAGGGTCACTCACAGTGATCCAGGTCTCTAGGGTGTGAGCTCAGTGTATCCTGAAAGCCAGGGTTTCATTTGGTTTGCCTCTCATGGGCAGAATCTTGAGCCGGAACAGGAGCCCCAGGGCAGCTATGTTGCTGAATTGGCTTTATCTTATGGACTTTGAGATATATCTCCACGAGCTGCAGGTCGGCACCACAGCTTCCATGCAGGTGTCATTGACAGTCTGCCAGTCGTTTTGCTGCATGCGAGCAGGAGCGACAGGAGCTGGGAGAGCGCGTGATGGTCACGCGCTTGCACTTGTTCAACAAGTGGGTCAAGGTAGTGAAACGGCCTTTGACTTCTGATTCTAGCTTGCTGGTATCGTTGCGTATGTTGCTCAGCCAACATTGGCCTAGTGGTGTTATACTTACACAGATACATTGCAACTTGTAAGATGCACAGTCTCAGAACAGTTGAAGTGCTTAAATCGCTGCTTCATAACCCAGTGAATCCAACTTTGCTTGCTGCTCGTGCTCTTGCAGAAGTACAACCACGAAGATTTGTACAAGGCCATCGTGGCACAGAATCTAGACCTTCTCCGGGAGCGCCTGATGCAGACCGTGAATTTGAGTTCTGATGGCGACGACATCCAGAGACCACCATTGAAAGGCATGTAACTCATTGTAGGCCCCCTGCACTTATGCTGTAATGCAATCGGCCACATTGGCCGCTGTAGTACTTACCTGCGGAACATGCCAGCTCAACAGGCGCGGTTGGAGAATTCCGCTTACTGTTGCAGATCGCAGGCTTGCATCAACCCATTGTGACTGCCCGCCAGGGGTCTTGCCTCTGCTATGGCAGCCAGGACTCTAGGTTGCAACAGAGTGCCAACTCTGTAAATATATTGCCAACAAGTCTCAGCAAGGAATATGAGATGTGGAGCGTGCGTCAACATTCTGATGTGGGCAAGAGTCTTGCAATGCCTTCCTGAATCATCGTAGCCTTATAAGCAACCCGTGTGTCAGACCTCTTATCTGCTGCATAGCTGCTTGAGTCAACACCATGCACTTCAAGAAACGGTCCTGCTGATGGTCAGTTGATTGTCAAACGAATCGTCACTCCTTCAAGGATGTAGCAGCATTAGCAAGTCAATAGCCATACATGTACAGCTAAATTGTTCGGTCAAATAGAGGGCTGCATGGTAGAAGAAGCCTATATGGCGGCCTGTAAGCTTGGCCTGGTGGAGCTTGGCCTCTGTGAGTCGGGCAAATTGTCTGAAAACAAATCGTGCATGATCTGCACGTACTCATCCACCCTCGAGACCACCCAGTCCTCAGTGCTAATGGGAGGCAAGAAAGTGACGGTGACTGAGGTCGGCCTCACAATGAAGCTGGACTTTCGCCAGGCCCTGTGGGTGCCAGTCAGAACCATTGGAACAATGGGCCGCCTAGTCTGCAACGCCATGTGAACAAAGCCCTGCGGTGCAGCAAGCACTCATGTACCTCAGGTCTTGGACTACAGGCGCAGCATACAGCGATGTAGCATAGAATGGGAAGCCTGTAAATTAGTATTGCATCATCTTGGGCGACATTCCGGGCTGGTTCAAGCAATGTGCCGCACAATGCAACAACATCGATGTTGCTAAGATGTATCCTCAACTAGTTTGACAATGTTCCAACTTCTGGGCATCCACTCAGGTGTTATGGCGAGATATTTGGAAACTGTGGGGATGACAGCCCCACTTGTCATGATTGGGCAACACCAGACTTACATACAATGGTAAGCCCCTGTAGCTGACCTTTTTGAATGGCAACAGCCGGCCATCTTCAGATCTTGTGCCTTCTGGCCATATGATGACAGATAAGTCATGCTTGATGACATCCATGCCCACCTGAGTAAACACATCATCTGTCAGATGAGATACTGAGATACGCAATTCCTAGGTCGTGATATCTGATTAGATAACGGGAAGTTCCTTTTAACTTGATGATGCTCAACAACTTCAGTGGGAGAGCGTGATGCACCTCTGGAAATTTGCAAGCCACATCTGCAGCCGCAACAAGATAGCACATTTTGATACGCTGTGGGGAAGATACAGTGGTGGCATACCCTTGCCATCTCTTGAATTGCTTTCTCCCGGTTCTGCCGGTCCACCCTTGGAAAGTTGGACAGTAGATACAGCCACCCGAAAAGAGGCCAGTACACAATCTGCAACACAAGCACCACGAAAGCGAATTTGTTCCGTCAAGCAGCTGCATTTTTATCTTTAAGTCCACTACTTTGAAAGTCACGCCTTTGACACCATTCTCCAGCAGGGCGATGCAACAGGTACAGGCTGGGTTTATGATCAAGGTATATAATACGCCAGCACCTCCTCTTGTCCTTCGGATTTCTTTGAAGGGTTGAGAGAAATCACAAATGCGCTTTCTTTGATTCGCAACAGGACACGTGTATAAGTAAGGGACCTGGGTGCAAGAGAACAAACGAACCTCCTTCTTGGCCATGGAGACGGTGCCAGGGGGTACTAGCCGCATGGCGAGGAGGATGTCGTAGGGTGAGGCGTGGTTGCAGAGGAAGATGGCCTTCTGTTGCGAGTGCTCGAGCCCACGCAGCCGCCAGGGATTGCCGAGAACAGTGATCTGCCAACAACTAGACGGCCTGGCTGAGGCACGCCGCAAGCTCCATCATTTGCTGGCGCACAGTGGAAAGACGCCTGATCTGACTGGAGGCGAATTTTGCAAGCGCAAGTAGATATAGGAATATTGTCCAGAATTTTGGCTTGGGTAACAGATTCTTGACAATGCTCTTAACGTTGTCGGGCTCCTGTAGCAGGTTAAAATGGATGGAGTGGGCAGCTGACCATCATGGAGGCGGTGACGCTGCCAAAGGCGTTGGCCTGCCAGATGCGGGCGGTGGGCCAGGGCAGGAGCACGACGAGGATGACCGTCCAGATGACGACGTTGACGAGGAGGATGACCAAACAGGCGGCCAGCCGCGCCGCGGACTTTAGGATCAGCAGCGCCCGGTTGCCGTCCTCGTACCTGAGGCCGGCCGGAGCCGAGAGAGCTTCATGGGCTGCAGCTAAGCTGTCCGGAGGTGGTCCAAGCAGCGGCCTGACGGCCGCCACTGTTCTCAGTGCGAGCTTGTCCGAGGAGGGCGGCTGCGCACCTGTCGTCCTCAGTGCTGGGCGACGGCGCGCCGTTCATCAGCGCCGCGTCCATGGCCTCCATTGCGGAGGCGGCGGGCGCTTGCAGGGCACAGGGTTTAAGGCAGAATAGGGCTTGCGGTTTCTATCGGGGTTTAAGGGTTATAGACTGTGGGGTTCAGTGTTCAAGTCTCGTCGGCGGTGCATTCAGGCGGGATCGCCGCGGAGAACAGGCGGCGGGACGCTGGGGACAAGCCGAGCGCCACGGCGGAGCCGCCGCGCCGGCCTCCCGGCGGACTCCTCTGAGGTGCGGCCCTCTCCCGCACCTCAGCCGCCGCAGCCGCCGCTGCCGCCGCCGCGGACGCCGCTGCCGGATCCGGCGGTGGCTCTGGCGCCGCCG
>WELB01000253.1:166527-184210 GCA_009602725.1 Spirogloea muscicola
CGGCGGCGGCAACGGCGCGCTGGCCCGCAGCGCGCCGCCGCTGGCCGGCGAGGACGCCGGCGCCTTCGACGCCGCTGCCCAGAAGGCGTCCTCCTGGGCCGCCTTCTTCGCCGTCCTGGTCGTCGTGCTCGCAGCGCTCTACTACGCCTGGCTCGACCCGCGCACCGGCTACGGCGGGGCCTTCCTGGCCGCGCTCACGTCGCTGTCCGACAACACCGAGGTGGGGTTTCCACTTATCGTCGTGCAGTCGAGACGTTGGGGTCTGTCAAGGAGCCGGGGGTGCAGGCCCTGAACGCAGTTTAGTTAGTGGGGCTTTGGGGTTTTAGGACTCAATTAGGGTTCTTCGAGCAGGTGTCAGCTTCAGGCGCTCGCTCTTGGGGTTGAGCGTTCCAAGGCCTGCTCAGCGAGCGGCGAAGCTCTTCTGCTGCCGAGCCCTTTGGGTGTGAGCCAGCGGGTCTGTCCGTCCGATGCCAGTCGTGTCACGTGGACAGTCTCTTGCTTTAAGTTGCAGCCTCCTTCATTACTCTCTTGGCGAGCTGGGCTTTCTCTGTACTCTTGTGAGCGATGCACATGTTAGTGTGCCCCTCTGGACATACATGGAATTCTCTTTTAGGATGCGAAGACCAGAGCACAGGATTGCAGGACCATTGCTTTTTATCCAAAGGACCCGCAAGCGAAAAACATGTTGTTGCTCATGTCCTGTTTGTTATCCAGAGTCGTAAGTGATTCATCCTATACTGTGGAGTGACTGTTGGGGCTGGCTCTACTCATCTGGTGCAGGTCGTGATGCTCGAGGTCCTACTCATATTCGCTCTTGTGCACAGCGGCGGCGCTGCATTGAGGGGGACAGCTGAGAAGGTCATTGGTGAACGCGCCTACCGCGTGCTATTTGCCGGCCTTTCCCTCCCGCTCGCCGTCTCTGCAGTGGTAAGCCATGTGTAGCATCTATGCCAGTAGGCCAAACTATCCCTGTTGCTTGCCAATGGCTCTTCTTCCCTTGTATTGCAACAGACGCTGCCATAAGGTGTCCAGCATACTAGCAGCTCCAGGTACAGCCACTTATGTGTCCCAGTTTTGTCTCGGCTGCCAGAAAACTCTACTCATGAGAGAACAGTACTTGAGTCACAAATATCAGCTCAATGAGATGTGCAGTATATCTTTCAGGTCCTGCTATGAATTACCAGCAAGGCTGGCTGACCTCATGGTGGCGGTTTTGCTTGGTGGCAGGTGTATTTTATCAACCACCGGTATAGCGGCACGCAACTGTGGCAGGTGCGGGCGGTGCCAGGCGTGCACGAGCTCGTGTGGGTGCTATCGTTCGTGTCCTTCTTCTTCCTCTATCCATCCACCTTCAACCTGCTCGAGGTTGCGGCTGTGGACAAGCCAAAGCTGCACATGTGGGAGACGGGCATCATGCGCATCACGCGGCATCCTCAGGTCAGCTCCACTACCTCTGCTCAGGCCAAGCGAGGCTGAGTGTCTGTAGGGCGGTAGTAAATGCCTGCAGATCATCAGGTCTGATGTTCATGGTTTAGGGCCTCGGGTGTGGGTTTCCTTGTCCTCGCCTGCCAGCTGCTGCGTACTGTCCTGGCCCTCTTGTCCTTCACCTCGTCATTGCAAGCTTCACATGACACATTGTCATCACTATGCTAGTGCTTTGCCAGCTGCACTAGATTTCTGCAATCGCTTTGGAGAGAGCAATGTACCTGTAGACATTCTAGCTTATTGAAGCTGCTTGCGCTTGCATCTGGGACTCCTATTTGTCAGATGGTTGGCCAGCTCATCTGGTGCCTGGCGCATGTCCTTTGGATTGGCAACTCCTTCATGGTCACAACCTCACTCGGCCTCTGCGTGCACCACGCCTTCGGTGTCTGGCACGGTGACCGTCGGCTGTTCTCTCGCTATGGCAAGGCGTTTGAAGAGGTGCAAGCTCGGACGAGCATTGTGCCCTTCCAAGCGATTGTTGAGGGCCGCCAACAGCTGCCACAGGATTACTACAAGGAGTTCCTACGGGCGCCCTATTATGCCATTGTGGCCGTCACTTTGGGCGCCTACTTTGCGCACCCACTGATGCAGCAAGCAAGCTTTTGGTTGCACTGGTAGATGCACTGCTGGTTTTGACTTGGTACCCAGAGCTTGGAGAAACGTATCCAAGCTATCATGCACATAATGAGTTAAGTCGAGCTCAGGAGTGCAAGTCAGGCACCCGTATCTGCAATGTTATGCTGGTATAACATCTCTGCCATGAATCAGCCTGCCACACCATGCCAACTGTCTAGACAGCCTGCCTGCACTGGCAAATCCCTTGTGCATGCTTGCGAATGATGTCCTGCTCTTGCTCAAGGGACCAGCAAAGCCCACCTGCATTCAAGGTAAATAGCAGGAGACAGCCCAGTGCCGAGCTGGAGCCGACAAGGTTTTCATTAATCGAGGCTTCTCTCGCAAAAGTACTTTTCCAAGAATAGCACACAATGCTATGTGACTTTCAAGAGCCTACTCGACCTCCTTGCCGACGGTGGGCTTGATCGCATACTCCTCCTCCTCCTTGGGGCTGTGGATGGTCACCATGTCCGGCAGTGGCGTAATGGGGCCCTGCTTGCCCTTAGGGTCCCAGTCAAGCATCACCTTCACCTTGATGCCCAGCACGCCCTGCACGCCATACAAGACGATGTAATTCGGGATACACAATGCTGACACTGAAGTGCCAAGCCACAGAAGAGCTGGTCAGACACTGCTACATATATGAGGTGATAAGAGGGGCCTGCCTGCGTACACTAAGCATGTGACCTCGCGGGTGGCCATGTTCCATACATGAGATAGGAAGACATCAGTGATGCCTCATACCTGGCGCAGGAGTACGTGCCGAACAGCGGAGTCAATGTAGTCATTGACAGGGCTGCCCGAGGAGATCATGTACCCGTCCTTGAATTTCATGCTCTTCGCGCGCTGCGCACGGAGCTTGCCGCTGACAATAACCTGCATTGAACATGACAATATGTCTGCAGCTCAATCACAGGCCAAGCTGCAAATCATCATCATGATTGTAAGCTATCCTCTGCCCTTCGATGGCGGGTGCGCCTCAAACCTCTGCCTATCAAGCCTCAGGAGAAGAAGCTGCTGGTCAAGAATTACCTCGCAGCCCTTGGCGCCAGACTCCATGATGAAGCGGAGCACTCCATAGCACGCCCTATTTTATCATGGTCATGAGGGCGAGCCGAGAATGTGAGGGTAATGCTAGATGCTGGAAGGAGCTGGGAAATGCCATGCTGCTTGAGAGCCGGTGAGAAGACAAAGTGCCTTCTCATGAAAATACCAGCAGTAAACAACTGAAGTGCAACTTGGCATTTACCTGCGGACTGCAAGGCCGCCAAGCAGCTTGTACCGGAGGGACTCTGCCTGGGCAATGGCGCAGAGGCCACGGTTGTTGACCTTCTCGGCGTACAACTCCACCGTGTTCTCAGGGAAATTGAAGCGCTTCTGGACGACGGACGTAAGTTCCCTGATCCTGCGACCCTTGTCACCTGTGTTTCAACAAAATGGGAGATAGCTCATCAGCGAACTTTTTCTAACATAGTCCACATTGTCCGGCAGAGTCGAAGCGGCCCTTAGCTGCAAGTAGCAAAGAAGATCAGACGCCACCCTATTACTAAGTTACTAAGGTGAGTATCTCACCTACTAAAGTCCTACCGACACAGCTGTCAGAACATGACTATCGACGTCAACATAATTTTGTCCCAGGCCAGGAGGCGGCCCATCACTTGGACTAGACCATGTACGTCACAATCACAGACTGTGCAAAGACCGCCACATAAGAGTCTAGCACGGCAGCACTGCATGGTTTCTTGCACCCGACGTTCCAGCAGCAACAGAAGCTAGACCCGCCTATGCAACCTGGGGTGGCACTGACAACACTGCACTTAAGCACTACTTGACTTCTGCTTCACCTAAGCCATCTCCCGGGACGCGAGAGACGACCTCAACGCTCCGACTCTTCCACCAGACTCCCCCGTCCTGCCGTCGTTGGCTGCGTGCAGGGCGCTCACCGAGCACGTTCTGCGTGCGCGTGGCCCGGATGATGATCTCCGTCCGCATGGGCGTGACACGGACCTCCACGCCGGAGTAGCCGTCCTCGGCGAGCTCCCGCATCAGAAGCTCGTTGAGCTCCGCGAAGAAGACGCCGTCCGCCACGAACTGCGCGCAGAGCGGCCGGCTGGCGAGCGTGAGGGTGGCAACGGACGAGGGGAAAGCGGGGAAGGCGCGTCAACAACAGCAACTGGAGCCTAAAGAAATGGCAGCTAGCCGACAGTGCCGCCGCCGCCGCCGCCACCGCCGCCGCCGCCGCCGTCGCCGCCGCAGAGGCGGCGAGCGGCANTACGGAGGCCTATAAAGGTCCAGCATCGACACACATCGCTGGCCACGCAGTGGGCAGTGCTGAACAAAGAAAGTTGCAGCACTACTCCGATTACCCCCGATGTGATCAGCTCTTGCCAGCGGCAATCGACATCTTTGGCTGCTTAGGTCCTCGTATCCTTACTCTCCTTCAAAACATAGCCAATCTAGGCTACACACGACATGCAGATGTGTTCCCGGCTGAGATGGGCTTGCCAGCTGCTTTTCTGTCGTTGTTGCGACGACGAGTTTGGCCTGTTTGCAGCGTGCTCAGGCTAATTCTTTGCACCAGAAAGCTGGGCGAGCTCTAGTTGGTGGCAGAAGGGCTTCGTATCTGCCATCTAGTATCCAGGCATCGGTTAGCGACCTGTATGTTTTGACCCGTGGTTTCTGAGCGGGTCAATCTACCGAAGATTATGTAGGTCTTAAGATGTGCTTGCCTTTGTACTTGGCCATTTGGCCTTCGTTCGTTTCAAATACACGAAATTTCCTCTTCGCAGGTAGACAGTAGTCGAGCACTTCATTGCAAACCCCTCTGGATCTTGTCAGCTTCATTTTAAGCGGGCCTTTTCGCCAGGTCCCACATGCACCCGCTCCGCGCTACGGCGGCTAGAGTGCCGCCAGCCAACTCGTTGCTTCCGCCGCCCGAACTTGTTGTTGCCAGCCTACGCTGGGGCAACCCCTTTCTCCTCGTCCACTTCCCTGTGGAACGAAAGAAAGATAAGGAAGGATTGAAGAGCTTCAATGTCAGAAAGAGAAAGTGCTCGCCCATAGAGAAGAGGGGCTGGTAAAGGCAATGTAAGGCAATGGCTGCAAGAAGCCAGGCCGACAAACATGAATAACTCTCTTGTGGGCTGGCCTGACACAGCCACCGCTACCTTGTCCATTCATGTCGGGCTGGCACGAAAAGCCATCGAACTGTTTGTTACAGAGGCCTCCTTTTCTGAGCTGGCCTTTTCGCAGCCATCGGCCCAATTTGGGAAGCGCTTCCATCTTCTAAAACTGCTGGCCCAGCGTGGAGTGTGTATTGAGTGATGCAGGGCCTGATTGGCCGAAGTGCGGCCCAGCCTGCGCTGCTGCTGCGAGCCTCATGCTCTGCCGACTGTCCCCTTGGGCCCCAGCAGCCGCCAGGCCCGCCCGGTCACGGCTGGTCAACGGCACACGGCCGTGCATGCACGGTATTGCCCCGGCGGTCAGCTTCCGTCGAGGCCGCGCCTTGGACGAGCCAAGTGGAAGTAAAGTATGGGGCACCTAGGCGGCTGCTCGCCCTTCCCCACGTCCAGGCGGCTAAAGTAAGTGCTGTCTGGGCTGGGGCGGCGTTGTTGACCTTCATGACCTCGTCAAGCTTTCCGTGCTGGCTTATCACAGCCCTTGCCCCCAATTGGAGAGCCATTCTCGTTCTTCCTTGACCGACCCTTAGCTTCGTGATATCGCCCCTAGGGCCGATTCTCTAGCCGGCAACACATGGTCGCCTCCCAGGGTTGTATTCGCTTTGCGACTCCCCATGGATTTGCCACTTCGTTTGGATCCTTTTGTTCTTTTGTGGGCTTCTTGAAGGCCTTTGGGCTGGCCTCTCAAAGCTACTGTCCTCACATGGAGAAGCTGTCTCTTTACAGCCATCGCCTCTCTTTGAAAGAGCTGCTTCACCTTTTCTGTTGTTTCCGGCGCCTCAGAATAGAATCGCCACCGGCCGATCATCGACCGCCTGCAGGCCGTTAGTGGGAGAGCCACTTCTTCGATAGTGAGCCCCGCCCCGTGGACCGCTGGGCGGGGCACGATTTCGGCACTCTGGGTTGACCTGCTCAGACCTTCAGCCGCTGTGGGTCCGGCCATTAAGCACATCCACGCGAAGCGCCCCTACAGATGGGTGTCGACCCGGAGGCGCAAGGCGCGCGGTGCGCATGCAGTGAGAGGGAGGCAAAAGCAAGTCAGTACAATTTCTGTAAAAGAACAAGAAACTCTGAGGGGTGGAAAGGTAACAGTTCGACAAATACGATTGAAACGGGGCTTTCGTATCCAAAACCGAGCAAACATATTTGCCAGACTGATCTGTGCCGCCGAAGTACCAACCCGGAGCAAGGGCGAGACAGTGTAGACAGGAGCCGCTGGCTGGGAGCGGCCAGCCTCAAGGAGATCTGATGTCTTATGACAGGCGTTGCCTCCATGCTCGAAGCTTCAGATCCTCGAATATTAGGTTTGTCATGTGCTTTGCCCTTTGGATCTTGTTCACTCTTTCTGGGCTTACTTTTCACAGCCCTTGCCCCCTTTGGAAGTGCCCCGTCTTTCGTAGGTGCAACGTCCGGGGACAATTAACGACAGAAAAAAAGGCTTTTGCCAGGTAACCCGCGGTGGATCCGCACAGGCCCGATTGGGCCAAAGTACGAAGGGGACAAATGCGCTATCTGTCAGAGGCCAGCCCAAAGGAATGGACAAGTCTGAAAGAAGAAGGGCTCAAGTCTGAAAGAAGAAAGGCATGAAGAGATTGCATAAAGCAGGATCATCAAGACGTCAGCAAGTGGGCTCTCAGTAACCTGTTGTCAATGGTGCAGAGAAAGCGCTTCCAGGAGAATGCTTCGGTCATGCTCCCGCCGCCGCCGCCGCCGCCGGCACCCCCGCTGCGCCTCCTCCGCCCCGGGCTCGTCGCCGGGCCCTGCCACGTGGCGGCCGCGCCGGGATCCTCGGCGCGGCGGGGGGGGGCGCGGAGCTGGGGTTCTGCCGGGGGGGGGTTTTGTCGTTCTAGGGTTAGGGCTTAGGCTCGGGCTTAGGGTTTAAGGCAGCCAGACCTCACCACGCTCTCCGCCTCGAGGGCAGCGCCTCTGCCGCCGCAGAACGCGCCGCCGCCGCCGCCGCCGCCGCCGCGGCCTCGGACGCAGAGACGCCGCTGCGTCGGCCTTTGCCTCAGACCCTCCTACGCGGGGCAGCGTCGTCGCCGCACGTGGTGGGAGAGCGCTTGCCAGCTACACAGTGCGCGTCCCGGCCCTGCCCGCTCGCCATGGTGCGCCTCGACCTGCGGTGCATGGAGGCCGCGCCGCCGCGGAGGCACGCCGCGGTGGCCCCGCCGCTCGGCGCCGCGCCAGCCTTCGAGTTGCCTGCCGTCAAGGACGTGAGCGCCGCGCTGCTCTTGCGCTCCGCCGCAGCACAAGTGCTGTTGTTGCTGTGCCGAGGACTGCGTGAGTCAGGAAAGCGTTATCGATTGTGTGCTCGTGATGAACGTGAGCGCAGCTCGACGGATTCGAGAAGGCGGCCATTGAGCTTGTGAAGCCTGCGCATGGGACCACCACGCTGGCCTTCATCTACCAGCACGGCGTCATCGTGGCCGTTGACTCACGCGCCTCCATGGGGCCGTACATTTGTAAGTCTCACACGAGCAGCTGGCGAGTCGAGCAGGTTCCTCGCTTTTATTATGGCGCTGTGCTTTAATATCAGTTTGCTAGTTAAGGCAGCACTTTCTAAAAGTCTTAGTATACCCAAGGAGTGTATTCTCTTGACATATTGCTCCAAGCCCAATTTACGCAGCTTCGCAAACGGTGAAGAAGGTGATCGAGATCAATCCGTACCTCCTGGGGACTATGGCTGGCGGTGCTGCTGATTGCCAATTCTGGCAGCGAAATCTTGGCATCCGGGTGAGTAAAAAGGCCATCACCTTTTTCATTCGTCCGTGGGGCACTACATCAGCACTGAGAGCTGCTGTGGGTTGACGCGATGCTTCTGCTCGTCTTGGATGAATTTATGGTTGTCACATAGCGAGTGACTTGCCATCGGTGCCGTTGTCTCTCTTGCCGTTTGTGCCTTTGGTGCTCTTGTTGCCAGCCAGCCAGGAACAAATTGTGAGGTGGCAGTTGTGTTGTCCTATGGCAGTGCCGCCTGCACGAGTTGCAAAACAAGCGGAGGATCTCGGTTGCAGGGGCATCAAAGCTGTTGGCAAACACACTCTACTCGTACCGAGGCATGGGCCTCTCAATGGGCACCATGGTGGCTGGCTGGGATGAGACGGTGAGCACAGTTGCACTGCATGGATACTTGTAGTCCATTGTTGGCTTTGTTGCAAGTAGCTGATTAAAAGAGGAAACTGGAGTCAGGTTGTAATAAACTTTCAATGGCTAATACTAGAGTGCTGATTGTTGTTATATATCTAACTGCGGTCTCTGTATAGCAGGGACCAAATTTGTTCTATGTGGATAGTGAGGGCTCCCGGATCCGCGGCAAGCGATTTTCAGTGGGGTCTGGCTCTACATATGCCTATGGCGTCTTGGATACAGGGTTAGTTGCCCATCTGATGAGCTGTCAAATCTATGCAACCTTGTTTGCTTGCTGCATGACCAGCAGATAATCATGGCAATAACCTTGATATACGTCGGTGTATTTCCTGGTTCCATCAGGTACAAGTGGGAGATGAGCAAGGAGGAGGCGCAGGAGCTTGGGCGTCGTGCCATCTACCACGCCACTTTCAGAGATGCTTATAGTGGAGGCACCGTCAGTGGTAAGTGCACCAAATGGATGTGCACCCTTTCGTTATGTATCATAAAGAAGTTTGGCACTCACAACATTTGCTGTACATTGACGTAATCACTCGTCCTGGTTACTGGATGCATCGACAAGTCCTCAGTGCTGCAGAAAGCTTGTGTGTGAGCTGAGTCTCTCGCTGGTCTTGCAAGCGCAGTGTATCATGTGGGACCTGAGGGGTGGGAGAAGGTGTCTGGGGATGACGTAATGGAGCTCCACTACAAGTATTATCCAGCACCAGAGCCGGAAGCAGAGCAATCAATGATGGAAGCGAGCCCTTCTGATACAGCTTCTTGATAGCTCACTAGTCTCCTGTGCTCACAGACTCCTGACCTGCTGATGTACTATTTTCGGGACTAGACGGCTATGAGCCCTATGCATGGACAGTATAGAGACTCAGTGTTAACAACAATGCTCCTGATACGGTGGTGCAAGCGTGGACATTGTTGCAAGCAGTTGATGATGTATAGCATAGGCCATGATATTGCAATTTCAGGCTTGTTACCCGCAAGCAGTGGTCTGGGAGTGATACAGGGAGGACACAGTCTTCCTTGGAAATCTTGCTGTCTTTCTCCCACTCAATGCCACTTGCAAGTGCTGTACTGCTCATGCACAGGCTCAAAAAATGTTTGTGCTTAAGCGAATGAGTTTGCAAACTTCTGCTCAATGGAGGAGTTGTGCAGAGTCCATACCTCCCTTGCCGGTGGATCTTAGCATGGCCTTAACGTGCACAGCAAGAGTGCAGGCAAATGGTGGAATGGGTGCGGGCTTGACCGTCAACGGAGTAGCAATTATGTACGAAACTGTCATGAAGCAGGCACAGGCACTTGTCTTCGGAGCAAACTATGCCAAATCTTGTACAAACAGAACCTCGGGCTTCCCGGCTGCTCGCTTGGAGGCGAGGTCACCGGGGCCATAGCAGCATGAGCAGCAGCCTGAGGAACTCCACGATCTAGTGGGAGCATCCGTGTGTTTCTGAGTGGTACGCAACGGTGACAGATGGAAGTAAGGCCTTCCCTCATTTGGCCTGCAGGGACGAAAGCACACATGCACGTCCACGAGGCGTCATAGTAAAGGCACGAATTAGCTGAAAATACGGAATAGCAACCCTGGATGCCTAAACCCTTGTACCGAGACACCTAGGCGAGCCGCGACGCCGCCGCCGCCGCCGCCGCCGCCGCCGCCGCCGCCATTGGCGCCGCCGTCTTGACGCTTCAAGCCCGGCCTGGGAGCCAGGGGGGCGTCCGGGGTCATCCGAGGCAAGCTGTGCGAGCGGCGTCCTGCTGCGGGACCTGCGGCCCCTCCACATCGGAGCTCGGCCAGCAGAGGCCTGGCGGCTGCTGGCGGCGACAGCGGCCGCCATGAAGCTGGACGTGAACGTGCTGCGGTATTTGAGCAAGGAGGAGTTCCGCACGCTCACCGCCGTCGAGATGGGCCAGAAGAACGTGAGCCCTCTGGCGCCACAGCGCCTCTCAGTGCTGCAACCGCCGAGCCTGGCGGCCCGACCATTGGCAGCGCGCCATGGCCATTTGGTGCCTGGCGAGCCGGGTCGCCAACTAGCTCGCCTTCTCTCAACTCAGAAGTGCAAGCGGACCAAAGCAGGGGCTTGCGAAGGCACTTCTGGCCTTTCCAGTGGCGTGGGTGGACAGTGCTTGGACTGCGGCAGCCACTGACCTCCGACGTCTTCTGATTGTGCTAGCTCAATGCACTGTCTTGGTCTCGTAGAGGGAGTGAGCGAAGTTGCTGACGTAGGCCACAGTTGTGCAAAAGAGTAGGCAGGATAGGCAACGTCTACGAGGACCACGATGTCATTAGCCCTGGTCGAATTTCAGGCTTAGAATAGTCAGGATTTTGGTGGGCTTTGCTTGACTTGAAGGCCATGCGGCAATTGGAGATAGTTTTGAGGACTCATCTTGGGGCGTCCTGGCACTCCCTGGAATGTGACTACAGCAGATTGCACTGGGGCCATTGTCTTCCAACATGAAGAGGGATTGTTGATTGTCAAGGTCGACAATGTGTCAATATTGCTGATGCGTGGTTCTGTGTATTGCAGCATGAGATTGTTCCAGCAGAGCTTGTGGAGCGTATTGCTGGTCTCAGGTGCAACTTCTGCTGCATACTAGTCTGTTGTGTTTACAAGCGGAACAAGCAGAGAAATATCTTGTACGTCATGTGTGGTGCTCAAGGCGACTCCACAGACTAGACCAAGTGCATGTCATATGTCACTGCTACTCACGTCTTGCTTATGTGTTGTGTGGCCTCTCACTGCAGGGGTGGAGGTGCTTACAAGAACATGAAGACGCTCCTGAAGCACAAGTTGGTGCATCATGACTCCTCCAAATGTGAGTCTGCTCACTCGAACAGTTCTTGCTGACTTAAGCTATCCTCTGGCATCCATCTGTGGATTGGTGTCACAGTGACTCTGATAATTAGTGCTAGAAATGAATGGAGAAGTAGTCGAACGATTGATTACGGAGGCTAGTTTTGCAGATGGAGAATGAGAGTAGCCAGAGCTTAGGAATCTCTTGCATTTGCAGACGATGGTTTCCGGCTGACCAATCTTGGGTATGATTACCTTGCCATCAAGACCCTCTGCAAACGGGGCCTCATTACTGCAATTGGCCGCCAGATTGGGGTTGGTAAAGAGTCAGGTGAGAGCAATTTCCATGGAACAGGATTGGTGCATGCATCTAGCCGGACACACAGCAGGCATTCCATCCTATACATGTATCCAGCTGTGAAAGCTTACAGCTGTGAAGCTTGTCAGCTTCTTAGCGCATGCTAGTGTATATGTGCTACCGTGTGCCGCAGATATTTTTGAAGCTGTTGGAGAAGACGGAGAGGTGATGGTGCTCAAGCTGCACCGATTGGGACGAACATCCTTTCGAGCAGTCAAATTGAAGCGTGACTATCTGCATCATCGCAGCAGCTTTAGCTGGCTTTACCTGTCTCGTTTAGCTGCTCTCAAAGAGTATGCCTTTATGAAGGTGAGTACAGCTTCGCTAGCAACCTGAGGTCAGATCTCCAGTGCCTGCATGTCCCGCCAGAACAATATCACCACTGGCCACTCTAGTAATGCTTGTCTTCTATCTTTGCAATATAGGCGCTTTCTGAATCTTACTTAGCATGCGAAGAGTGCAAGACTGCAAGGATGCCAGTGATTCAAAGGAGTCTAATCATAGTGTACATTTTGATGCTCTCTGCCTTATGTTGGCAGGCACTTGGTGAACATGGACTTCCTGTCCCAAAAGCGGTTGACTGCAATCGCCACTGTGTCTTGATGGGGCTGGTTCCTGGGTATCCTCTGTAGGTGCTGCTTCACTGACCAGTGGCACTCATGTCGTTTTTCAGGAGTCAGTTCCACTTTAGCAATTGTCTCGTGGCTTGGTGTAGTGATATGCTTTTCCTATCCTGCTGCAATCACTTGTTCAAGCCTCTGCACTTTGTCGGCCATTCAACAAACATGTTGCCAGCTTCGTGTGACAGCACTATAGGAGAGGGTTCGTGTAGGCCGTTCAATGCTTGTAAATGGATCCACTGGAAGGTGATGTGGCAGGAAGTGGTGTTGGAAGGGCTCCATTAAGTAGTGAGTTGTGTTAGTGAAGCATAGTCTATTTTGCAGTGTCCAGGTGAAGGAGCTGCAGCACCCTGCCGCTGCCTTCCAAACCATCATCGGGTTCATTGTGCGACTCGCCAGACTTGGCCTGATCCACTGTGACTTCAATGAGTTCAATCTCATGGTAGGAGATTCATTGCATCCTGGCTATTATCTTGAGCATCTTCTGATAATGTCTGTCAAGCTGTGAACTACATACTATTGTACGACAGCTTGTCTCCCCAATCAGGTTGCTTACATTTGCAAACTTCAGGCGTGCTCCTATCAAACAAGAGCTGAGTATCAGTAGATGCGACTTAAATATTATGCTGCTCCCCTTAACTTCCAGATTGACGAGGATGAGAAGATAACCATGATCGACTTCCCACAGATGGTCTCTGTGTCCCACAAGAATGCTCACATGTAAGTGCATGAAAGTTGGCCATTGCGTCTGACTTGTTTTGTGTGTTCTCGCTCAGACATTCTTATGATGCCTATGCTGTCACCCACGATGTAGGTGACTCTTGGGAACAGATCATTGACGGTAGAATTTACTTGCAGGTACTTTGACCGAGATGTAGAGTGCATCTTCAAGTTCTTTGGCAAAAGGTAGGCTGTAACCGATTGGTGATACAAGTCTCACCAATGTGGTATCCGTGAGAAGCACATAGGCTTTGGTGCCAGTGGACGGGGTTATTGTGCTGTCCGCTCCTCAAGAATATTGATCTAGCCGTAGCTCTAATTATCACCAAGTATATCTCTGTCTTGCGTCAAGGAAGGATTCGCAAATGCAACATTTGGTCCAGCAGCATCTGACCAGGAAACCTCATCCTGCAGGTTCAACTATTCGCCGCCAGCCGGTTGGATGTACACTGATCCTGGAGACATCAGAGAGCACACATCAGAAACTACGCACCCTGAAGAGAGCAGCCGAAGCGAGACTGGGGCTGGAGCCCCAAGCTGCGAGGACCCCTCAGGAGAGGAATTGAGCTTGAACATGCATGGAGGGCAGTGCGGAGGGCCTGCAGTAGCTGGAGCGGAGGCAGAAGCTAGCGGTAGTGATTGGGACGCCGCAGAGGCCACGGAGGAGCCTGCTACGACGACAACAGAGGAGGAAGACAGCCAGGAATGGTGGGGAGGAAGGCCGTCCTTTGAGGCAATTGTGGAGGGGTCAAGAGGCTGGCTCGACCAAGAGCTAGCGGCATCTGGCTTCACTAGACAGAATCAGCGCATCCTGGAGAGAGTAAGTCGGGGTGTTGCTAGTACCTGACTACTAGCTTCATACTTGCACTGCAATGGACCAAGCTTTTGTGAACACTTTATTCCTTCATATTAACACAAGCTCATGAGCATAAGCTGGATGCTGGCTGATGGACAGTATGCTGAGGAGGCAAGTTCCACTGCATCAGAGGAGAGTGACACGGAGTCTGAAGAGGCTGAAAACTGCGAAGCAGTTGGTGATGATGAAGATCACCAAGCGGGCACAGGCAGCAAGGAAGACTTGTTGCTTGAGACAGAACGTCAGACTGATCGGTCCTCACTGCAGAAGCTTGAGGAGGGTGTCAGGTAAGAGCACTTGGACTCACTTGCTGCAATGTATATGTAGGAGATGACAAGGGTATACGAGTTGGCATCCTTGGCAGGTGCATCTGCAGTGTGATGCCACCAGTGGGGCTGCTGAGCGAATGTCACAATTGTCAGCTCGATGCGTGTCTTTCAGATATGCTGGCCTAGATGAAGCGGCTCAGGAGCAACCAGGACAGACTAGGGCAGATGAGGTAAAGCCACTGCCGATGCTCATGACTTGGCCAGAATGTTGTACTTGCGAGCATTGTGATTCCTCCCTAGCTTCCTTCATCACCTCGCCGGACAATGTCACACTGAGTCGCCAACTACTCTGCACAATGCTTGCTGCCTTTGCTTTCAAGTACGTCACAGCAGGCTGCATGCGGTTAAGATTAGGAGAATCTTAAAGCCAGAGGGTCAGAGTGGAAATGTCTCCTTGACATCATTTGCATGTTCGTCCAAGCTTGATCTGTTTCATGAAGCTGCGGCCTATTCATGACTTCACACTTGCTCGTATGAAGTTGCAGGAAAGCAGTGCTACTGCGTATGGTGGCAGTGAGGAGGATGGCAGCAGGCTAAAGATTGATGATGAAAGGGTGCTCGCTCATAAGTTGGAGAGGCAGCGCCGGCAAGCGGCAGGAGCAGTGAGGGGAAGAGGAGGCGAGACGCGGAGGAGCTCCAGGAATGCGACCAAGGACCGGGGGGGTTCCAGGTCGAAGCAGTCGGCCAAGTCCCTCGCACAGTACTGATGAGATGGCTTTGGCACCTCGTCCCTTGCAATTAGCAGTACAGAGCTTACTGGAAGGTGTGGGCACAAGCATGCAGATTGCTGCAGCTTGGAAGGTATACTGCAGATGCCCATTCGAGGGATGGCCTGAGTCAAGTCTTCTGCTACAAGTCAGTAGGATCTTAGACACTGTAGTCTTGCAGGCTCATTTTGAGGTTGGGTCCGGCGTCGAACAATGCACCGCACATGTCACGGAGACTGGAGCGGTCTTGACGGCCATGAATATCTGAGGCGGGTACTGATCTGGCCTACTCGTACTTGCAACCGCAATAATTTTACAAGGTGAACAGCCTGGAGTCAACAGACCAATGTAATAACTGGAAGCTGACAAAAGGCACCCCTGATGGATTGGCTTCGAGGTCTAGGATGGGTCTGCACCTCCATGCTCCAGCCCGTGGGCAGTTGCCCGAGCGCCATGATATTGAGGCCGAGCTGCCGTGCCAACAGGGCGACGACACAATATGCTTCATGGGGATCCCCTGGATGCCAAACAACCGTCTCAGTGTTGGTGATTATAAAGGGAAGCTGAGCTCATCATTACTAACATTGCGTTGATCGCTGTGGATGTTGCTGCTATGTCATTATTGCAATTGAAAGGGAATGAAAAGAATAAGAGCGCGCATAATTTGGCGAATGCAGCCAAATGCAGCCAAATGCATCATCATGTAATCGATAATGTGCACGAATGACAATATGATTCCTACTTCACCTATCTATTACCTATCAAAACCAGAGCCTCCATCAGGGGTCCCAGCCAAGACAAGGAACTGCTTGAGCATTTTCTATCAGGAGCTACTCGAAACCCACCTATGCATTCCCTGCCCTTGTATGTAGGGCAAGGGGCAGTGCACCAATAAGTGAATGAGCGGGGGGCTGGGGGGAAGGGGGGTTGGGCACTGAGATCCTCGGGTCCAGTGTTGATGTAGGCATTTTGAGGTGTTATTAAGTGGGTTACTAAAGGTTTGATTGAGCAGGGTGGTCCCGAGGGGTCACAAGCACATGGTGGCCTAAGCCCTGCAGTCTCAGGGGTCGAGCGCAGGAGGGCACCGCTGCCGCCAAGCTCTGCCTGGAAGCAGCGGAAGCCGTTATTGAGGAGGTCAGCCTGAACGCACGCCAGGTGCGCCAGCGAGCAGTCTGCGCATGGCCAAAGACCATGGTTCAGAGATTTGTTGACAGTTGTCGTTGACGGGTTTGCTTAGATGTCTCGCTTACGCATACAGGGTGCCAATGCTGATAGAAATCGACACACACTTTGACGCGGGCGTTGGCTTAAGATCTACAGTGGTCAATCTCAAAGACCTAAGCCTGAATTGGTGAGGGGACGTCACAACAAAATCCTAGTCCTTCAACATCAGCAGATTGTGCGAAGTGAGTGTATGGCAGCTACGTCGCAATGTCACAGTCATTCCGGTGCTGGCACAGAAAGGATCATCGAAAGAGTGCGCACTGCTGGGGAGGAGGGCGAGCACGCAGCCGCCGCCACCGGCACCGGTGAGCTTGGCAGCCAGGCCGTGGCTGGCGCACAGCGTGACGATGCGTCTCACTGCAGGGTGGCTCACGCCCATGCTCTGCAGCAGGCCCTGGTTGATGTTGATGAGCTCCACAAGCCGCTCCTCTGCTTCAGGTCCAAGGACCGCCTTGCTGTCGCCGCCACTGTCTTCCCTCTGTGGCGGCAGCAGGAGGCCTGCTGCCTCCGTGGCAACTGCGTCCACGGCATCAAAGATGCGCGTCATGACTGCAGGGTACTGCGCAGTGCGCCGCGCCACAAGGGAGACCTGCGCGCCTGTGCTGCGGGCCACGCATGTGTCTGCGAGGAGTATCCGCAGCGGCGGCAGCCCTGCTGCCGGCTCCGCCGACGTGGTGACCCTCCCGCCCTTGTAGCTCAAGAAGCCACCTGCCAGTAGAGCAACAGCTCCAAGATTCAGTTTCCACTGGCCATTGCCATCTGGGTTGGTGTGCTAAGACCAGGGCCCTTGGCCCCAACACAGACACCCAGGCTTTGGTGTGGAGGCTGGGACTAGGCAATCGAAGATATATGCTTGGTTCGTATATTAGGAGATTATTGAAATATTTTAAGTAATGGATGACGAGTTTGTGCCTGCGGGCTCAGGGGCGCACATGAGCCCCAGGCTTGCACTGACCGAACGTGCTGATGCTATTGTCGATGCCCGAGGGGTTGCCGTGGAACTGCCGCTCCCCTTGGAGCGCCCAGGCGTTCACCTGTGCGGCGTCGGTTCTCCTCAGCTGCCGCCATGACCCGCAGTCCTCGCCAGGCTGCCCAGGCTGGTCGTCCAGGCGCCCCGCTGCCGCCAGCAGGGCGGTGGAGAGGGCGACGCACAGCGCTGCCGAGGAGCCCAGGCCGCTGCCCATTGGGAGCTCCGAGGTGACAGTGACCATGGCCGACTGTTGCAGCCTGCGCACAAACACACATTCTTGATGACTCTTGCGGGCACAGTGTATCGTCAATCCTTTGGATCGCAACGCCGGATCGAGGAGGACTCACAAACTCGCGTGATAGCCCACAAAAACGAGCGCGTCATGCACCGAACAGCCAAAGCTGGGAGCAACGCCGACCAAGTCGGACCCAGTCGCCGCTTGACCTTTGGGAAGCGGGCGCCCACGGATCGGAAGCGGCAGCGGCAGCGGCGGCGGCGGCGGGCAAAGCAGAGCAAAGACGTTTAGTTAGCTGGTTAGCTAGCTAAACCAATAAGTTGGCTAAGTGGGCGGCAACTCACCCCACGATCTTGGCGAGCAGGAAGAGGACGACGGCGGCGGCCTCGGCGAGGCCGGCGGCGGTGGAGCCGGCAGCGGCTAGCTGGTCCTGCGCCAGCGCGCGCAGCGCG
>WELB01000254.1:26574-57162 GCA_009602725.1 Spirogloea muscicola
CGCTGACTGCCCCCGGTCGTTGCCCCCCCCCCCAACCCCCCCCCCCCCGCCGTGTTTGGATTTAGTTCTCTGACGTATTTTTGCTTTTGCTGGTAGAAGCGAGAAGTGGCTCTCCCAATGCGGGCAAGGGCTGTGAAAAGCCAGCCCGAAAAGAATCGACGAAGGTTCGAAGGGGCCGAGTAGTAGAAGCCATGTCAAAGTAGTATCAAAGAGTGGAAAGTAATCAAGAGACAAAGGTTTGATCATAAAATATCAGGAATAAAGGTGAACTAGACTAGGAGGTCCAGTGAAGAAGTTGGAAAAGAGCAAGCAGCGCGCCAAAATGCATTGAATATTGTGTTTCTCACGGCATGGCTTTGTTTCCCGTCGGTGGCCGATATGATGTCGGTCTGAACAGGCATGTGAGGAGGCTGCCAGGCATGTGAGGTGGCTGCCCACAAGGACATTTGAGGCACGTCATCTTGCGGGAAGAAAGAAGAAAGTGCTCGCCCAATGAGGATAGGGGCTGGAAAGGCCAGCTCAAAAAAGAATGAAGAAACTACGGTAAGAAAGCGCGGCCAGATTGACTGGTGGCTGGGAAAGGCCAGCCCAAGAGAAGAAGAGCTCGCCCATAGAGAGCTCGCCCATAGAGAAGAGGGGCTGGCAAAGCCAACCCAAAAAGAATTGACAATGTCCAAAGTCAAAGAGAAAAGTGCCGAAAAAGGACTACACTACAAAGCGCGAGACGGTGCAGAGGGAGATGCAGATGGATGCTCAGTATCCACGTATGAGCAACAGCAGATCAGAGTAACTCGAAGCAGGAAAAGCGGCACTCTGCCGAGACCCGGAAGCAGCAGCCATAGCACGGCCAGCGCACGCGTGGGCCGCATGAGCCAAAGAGCGCTGTAGCGAGACCGCCAGCATCATCCGAAAGACCTGCGCGAGGGAGCCGGCAGCATTGAAGCCTGGCAAACCGGCCGCCGCTCATTGGCCTTCCGGCCAAGCCGCTGGAGGAGATCCAACCAGCCACTGCCGAAGGCCCCGTGTACGTCAATGGCCAGTGCCGCGAAGGCATCGCCTGGAGGGTGGTCAGAGTACTTGCGCTCCTTAGTCCGAGCCGCCAAAGCGACCGCGTGCCCGACGAGCGTCGCCGACTTCGGGGGGTTGGCCGAATCAACGCAATCTGCAGTCACCACATCAGCGATGATACGCGGATCTCCTCCGGGCGGGATGGCAACGAGGTCCGCGCGGCGTGTGTGAAGCTGTCCGTCAGCGCCTCGCAGGATGGGCATGATCGTCGAGTTCTCCACTGCCACCTTGTAGCCGGCCTCCAGAAACACACCCTGCATGGCCTCTCGCAGGAGGTCGTGAAAACCTGTCCGCTTGCCCCCGTGAGCGCAGCGGAGCATGTGGGCCGCCAGCGCCGCAGGGTCATCGTGGCGGGCACCGCACTCGCACTGTTGGACCCCGACGAGGCTGAAGAAATGGGGTCGCGGGAACACGGTACCTCCAGCTCAGATGCGGACAGGATGAGCCGTGATGTGGCATTGGCGCGCAAGCTCTCTCCAGCCACCCGCAGCACTCAAAAAAAGGTCATAAGAGACCGATAAGCCCTAAAGCCCGCTTTCGTGTGTATGACCCAGCTTGACGAGTGGTGGCGGGTACTGGCCAGGCTAGCGGCGGGTATTGTAGGTAGTGGGGGTTTTTGTAGGTCCCAAACTACGCTGGCCTTCGGGATCAAGGGTGGAGGGGGGAGCCAATCGGGCCCGCTCCAACAAGCTCTTTAACTCTTTCGACCGAGGATAGGCGAGCGGAGGGCTGAGACCGAGCAGTTCTATCTGTGCAGAGGAGGCAGGGTCTGCATCCACCATCACTGTCGCAACGTCAGCGTTGACCTCCACTGCAGGTCACGAACACGTGGGAGTGAAGAGATTGGGATTACTTTTGACGGAATGAAGTGTTCATTACCCTCGGACGGCATTATTTTAGTGGAGGTTTTTGTTTGTACGACCAACGGGCTCAAAGCTGCGATTCAGAGCCACGTAAAAGTAGCCCGATACTTTTATTTCAATAATACAGAAGCTCGCGAGGCTGCGCAACATCCCCTCGACATCCTGCTCAAGCAGTACCCCACTCTCGTCAAACCTTCTACTTTTACGCAGTGGGACATGGTGCTCCAGCAGGACGTTTGGGAAAGCAGCACGTTCAAGATCCTTACGCAATCCACCACCAGTGGACCTAATTGTGGCCGATTTCCCTGGTCAGGGTTTCAGCCCCAAGGGTTATGGTAGAGGATCCCGACACCGCGCTATTGAAGCCAATAATGAAAGGTATGCACGCGGTGCGTGCAAAGCAGACAAGGCCAGTGAGGTACATCGAAAATGTGGAACCTCGAGAAACTCATCCCAAAGCCAGCTTTGATATCACGACAGTATGCGACATCTTGGGACCATATACCAAGCACGATGCAGCATATCTTGGTTCTTTGGCGAACCGCAACAGGGTACACTGGACAACTTTGGCCCCTCCCAAGATGCTGCAGCTCTGTATCGATCGTCAACAGCACCCTTCAAATCTATCTGCCTAAATGGCCTAAGATCAAATCTATCCGCCAAGCTGCGAGGCCGCTAGCCTCGTGCCCCGCTTGCAACGAGGCCACTATTCTCGTACCGCGCGTGCACTCGAAGTCGTCGTATCACCTTTGTCAGGCCCGCTCATCCAGCGGGGAATGTTGGGGCGACCTCGAGACACTCTTCAAGGTGTCCTTTTGTCTTTGGGCTTGCCTTTCACAGCCATCGCCCCCTTCCAGGAAGCACTTCCTTCCCAAGGTTAGGGCTGGCACGTGACGCGTTGTAAGTAGTGGGCTGAGACCGGACTGGGGAGTTGGGTCCAGTGAGGCCCAGAGATAGGGGCGCAGTTCTGGTGCTGCCCGCCGCAGTTGTCGTCGTTGCTCGCTGCCGGCTCGCAGCCCTGCTACTACTTGCCGTCGCAGCCCATAGTGCGTTTGCTATTGGCTCTGTGACCAGCCGTCTTTGTGCCCCTGTGGCAACAGTTGCTGGCTCGCGCCCAGGAGGTGGAGTCGCTGCCTGACGAGGCCAACACAGGGCAAGACTTCCGCTGCACTGTGTGCTGTATGCGCTGAGTGCTCCAAGAGCTTCACCTTCAAAGGGGATTGCTGCTGAAAATCGTGCTGCCAGGCTTTGACCCCATCGCTATGTGTACAGGGGTTGGGTCGATTCTGGAAGTAGTGCAAAGAGTGCAGCTACACATAAAGAAGCTACAGGCTAGGGAGGGCTAAATTAATCAGGGCACAGGTGAGCCCTGAATCGCCCTGGGTTTGGGAGTTTGGGAGATGGAGGACCGCCACGGAAGCCAGCGACCTGGCTTCGTCGACGCCCAGAACGCTGAAGAAGGGCTAAAGCCTGCGAGCGCTGCAGGCTCTATGAGAACCTCATTTGTACGACGCGACTGACGACTGTGTAATGCTAGTGTGAGCCAAACTGCCCTCCCAACTACAGCGGTGCACATTGACTCGTTAAGCCACACGCTGCAGGAGGGAAGAGCTGCTTCAGCTGTCGTAAACAAACCCTTTGTCAGCAGCGTCAAACCAGGCGATGCTGGAAGTTACTCAATATGTTTTGCATTCCTCAAGTCATGATGATTGTGCCCATCTTCCAGGGCTTGCAACACATCATCTGATGCAATCAGCAACTAGCAAACCAGCAGCTAGCTTGTGAAGGATACATAAACCCAAAATACTTTGCACTGCAATCAACGATCACGTTTTGCTAATATGGGTGAGAGTAGAATATCCACTTAATTGCTCTTAGAATTCATAATTGTCACATAAAATTTCCAACTGTCTCAGCACTGTGAAAGATTTATGTTGGAAAGTCCTCAGCACATGACAACGTATTAACAGATTATACGTAGAATAAGCACACAACATCTCAATGTCAAGGATGTGAAGTGATGGCGCAATATGTTGATATCAAACTTGTGAGATAAGTTGTCCAAACGAATGCTGAGCAAAGCTAGCACTTGTCACCAGGAAGCCAATAGGATGCATGGGAAGTGTTCGCGTTCAAGCAGAGAGAGAGGAGCGCGGTGCACATGAAATAAAAAGGTGACACTTGTAGCCTATACACGTTTGTCTGAAATATCCACGCAAAAACTAGTGCAAAACGTGGTGCTACATGTGAAACGCAGGCTTATGCTAAGGTGGCTTAGGCACCAGAGTGTGTGCTAACATCTTTGTTACACCACTTTCCTGTTGGAAGAGTAGGAACCTCTAGGGGCAAATGGAACTATATCCAATGCCGCCAAAGTAGAAGTAAGACTCCCAGTTGCCAGGGTTGGAGCCCACCGAAATGCTATAACAGTTGCTATTGGTGACAATGCTTGCCAGCTGGTTGTTGGTGTCGTAAAGCGCGTTCTGAGGAGTCACGTACTGCAAGTTGCGAACGTAAGCAGCGTAACTGAAACCCTTTGATGCATACCATCCTGACCCCATGTAAGTACCGGTGTGCCTGCCATTGTGCTCAGCGTTCACAATCTCGCCACCCCATTGTACAATGTTTGCATGGCTGTTTAGGCGGTTGAAGAGCCAATACGGCCAATAACCCACCCACTGGCCCTGGTACTGAAGCCACCAGTGCTTACTACCAGGGTCCTGCACGTCGAAATGACTCACTTCAATCAAACTGAAGCCATCCACAGGGCAGCCCTTTCAGAAGTCTGAAGTTGGCTGCGACGTAACACAGACCACTTGTAGCAAGCCTAGAGGCCCGAAGCTACCCGAATTCAGCAGCAAGACATGGGACATTGATTCGTACCTTGAAGACTAGTACAGAGTACTCGTACTGGGTACCTGCCCAGGTCGACACAGGTGAGACTTTGCCACCAAGATACACGGCGTTGTTTGTGTGGATGAAGCCGCTGCAGTCCAGGTTGTAGCAGCCAGTGGTCTTGTAGGCATCCCTCTGCGCAAGCATTGCAGCAGAAGTAAGCTCTAAGCTGGGTAGAGAAGCTCAAGCTGCAGCCCACAATCACAGCACGAGTGCATTTCTGCAGTTGCCGTGCATACAAATTTGTGATCTCATCTGACATCACTAAGCTGGTGACTGCTCTTTGGTGGTGATAAGGGCAGAGGGTTGGACGACTTACAGTCCAATAAATGAAGAGACGAGAATTTTGATCTCCATACTTGTTGGGGTAGAGCTGCAATGATGCAAGAAAGTGTCAGCCCTCTCAAGCACTGGCGCGCATGTCGGTTCCACGCTCTTCTCGAGCCAAAGACACAGAGGGATTCAGGACAGAGTGTTGTCTGCAAAGGAGAGAGGACTGACCTGATGTCCAACTTCAATGGTGTTCAGGTCTCCGGCACCGTATGACCCGGCAACAAGCCAAGTCTGTGTCAAGCTGAACTCGTCACCATATTGGACATAAGGATTCCAGATATTGTAAGTGGCCTTGGAGCCATATATGGGGGATGAGCCAGACCTGGGGAACTGTGTGACTGCATACTGCTCATCATGAACAGAGCACAGGATCCAATGTCAGAGAGTAACCACGCATACTTGAGCTTTTCCATGTCCTTTACTTTGTGTAGATACCCGATTGAGGTGTATCACGCCCTCAACGTGTCAGGTCACTTAAAACCATTTAAGCGTTATCGGATGACAGTACACTGACCTCATGCCCGGCAACGGAAGGTTTCTCCACGACATTTCTGTTGGTTTTGACGCTTCCATCGCCAGAATCCATGTCCTCAGCAGTCAGGTTGTGACGTTTTGGCACAAATCGGCCCCCACTGCCACCCTGAGACTCCGGTGCTGATTGTGAGGCGCCTGGATGCTTGGCCATGTATTGTGCCAATGAACCTGCTCGCATCATCTCCTCGACTGCAGATGGAAACCACACAAATCCTTTCAGGTCCACGACAGATCAGAAGGGGCCTCAGCATGGATTCACAGACATGCTTTGGAGGACTGGCCTTGCCGACACAGTCAAGAGACTGTTATGAGGCCCATCATCAATAGCTTGTCTTCAGTAGTGTGCCTTACGCGTGATTCGGCGCACAGGGACAGTGCCAGCAGGACAGATGCCCCAGCTTTGGAGTGTATGGTTGGCTTTTTGACTCGTCTTGAGGAGATTGGACACGGTGGGGCCTTGCATCTGCACCACGACCAAGCAATGACTATGTATGAGGGATTTGCTGTGTCATCCCAATAGCAGCAGAAAGTGGCCTTGGTCAATAGGGGCCTTGGGTTACACAGTTGCAACTGTTACAACTTCTTCTTCTTCCAAAAACGAGGGCAACACCGACATACTTGTACTTGATGTCCCTTTGCATGTGCAGTCTGCATGCTCATCTGGTCCTCGACCTTCACGCAGTCGATTGTGTCTCCATCCTTCGTCTAAGATGGATGCCAGGATCATCAGGGACTCATCGCGGGATTTGAAAGAATGTGCATGGCAACACATATTGTGAGTGCTAAAAGCGGCCAGCAGGGCTCCTTTGAGAGCTTCTCCTTTGAGATAGCTCGACCTCTGAGATAGACGGTGCAATGTGTGCCCAGTGCAGACCAGCGCACTCAAGAGTGATGCTTACCTTGATTGTCGTCACGGCAGGGCGCTTGTGCTGAGCCATGTGCTTCATCATCTTTGCAATCTCCTTGTTGCCTGCAAACACCACGGACGCCATTCCAAGGTCAGCAAGTCGAGCCTCCACCACTCAAGCACTTGAGCCCCATGATGCCCCGACAGTCTCATGCCAGCAAGCGGCAGCGGCAGAAGCACGACGCACAGCAGCGTCCTCTTGCAGCATGACACTGCGTGCGCCGGCAAAGCTCGTGCGCCGAGGAGTGTGACTGGGAAAACGAGTCGGCTTCTCACTTGGCCGCGCGGCAGCGGCACCGTGGAGGCAGCTAGCTTGCAGCGCGAGCAGGGCCAGGAGGAGCAGCGCCGCAAGGCGGAGGCGCCCCATCGTGGTCTTGCCGGGGAGGGCTGGCGGAGGGCCGCCGGGAGGGGTGGGCAGCTAGCCGGCTTGAGGGCAGCTGCGGGTGGTGGAGAAGGTGATTCTCCCAGAGGTGGAGGAAGGCCGGGCACCTCGGGTGCGCGGGGGGAGCTCCGGGGGATCTGGGGCGAGGGGAAAGCTGGCTGAGCTTTTCAAGGGAAGCAGGGGGCTCGTGGAGGGTGGGGGGGGGGGGGGGTTCCTGGCCTGGTCCTCTCCTCCTGTCCGGGGAGAGTCCCCCAGCGCTACGCGGTGTCCTCGTCGCGCCCGGCAGGGTCGCGGGGTCAGCGCCGGCCCCCGCACGCCCTCCCCAGCCTCCGATCCTCGCCCGGGCGCACCCGCCCCCCTTTCCACCGCTTCCCCCGGTTCTCCACTGAAGTGCGCTGATCTGCGGCTGCTTAGCTGGGGTTACTGAGTGATTCGTAGCTGCTCTGTTTCTTTGAGTGCTTGTTTTTCTTAGCGCTTCCCCTGGGCCCCTTCTCGTACTATGTTGATTCTTTTTGGGGCTGGCTTTTCCAGCGCCCATCTTCAATGGGCGGCAACTTTCTTCTGTTTCCAGGCGGCACCACGGGTTGTGCGCGGATCACTAATCTTTGACCGGACCCCCTTGACTGTCGCTTTGACCGCCCCCCAGTTGACCGCTCCACAGTCAGCTTTGACCGCTGACCGCTCCCCCCCGGCTTTGACCGCCCCCCCATGTCTGCATTCAGCATTCCTGGACGTGTTCGTACTGGTACTTTCAGCGGGTGAAGCCCTGTGAAAGCAGAATCTGATAGCGAATTGATGGAGAGACGAGGCTGATAGATCTTGACAACAAAGGAAGTGTATTCACGCACAATTAAAAATGTAAGCAGAGGTGGAGTGAAGAGGTTGAAAAAGAGCAAGCAGCGCAAGGAAAAATTAATAACAGATCTTTGACGATATCGCTTCGTACCCTGTCATGAGATATTCCGTCCGTGGCTGTAATGATGTCGATGTGACAAGGCATGTGAGGTGGCTGCCCACGTGGACAACTGTCAGTCTGCTGTGTAAAGGGCTCGCAAACACGATACCTCCAGCTCAGCTCCGGTCAGGTGATGTGGCATCGGCGCGCCAGCCCTATCCTGCCACTCGCAACGCCAACAAAATTCAAAGAGAAGCCGAAAGGCCTTATAGCCAGCTTCCATGGGTGTGACCCACTGTCACGTTCGGACCTAAACAGGCAGGTTAGAGCCGATTGTGTCCTTATCGAATTGAGTGCTTGGGAGTTTATGGACAACCACCCGCCACGAGGAAGCACTCCGGCACAGCGGAAGACTTGCCCTGTGGTGCTGCCGCTACGCAGCAGCTCCACCCTTGGGCACCCGCTGCAGACTTACCTCCCGCGGAACGCCGCCAAGGTCTTTACATCAGAGCCGGCAACGAGCCGCGCGCGGCAGCGGTCTACAGCAGCAGACAGCAGCAGGGCTGCGCCTCTCTCAGAGCGGTCACTGAGTCCCCTGCCGGAGGTCGAGTCTCTCTCTTCTCGTGCAATAGCAAGTGCTCTTTCGTGCCACCCTTCCTCCAGGGTGTATGGGGGTCGCCCCAAGGCTCGCCCGCGAGGAGCGTGCCTGACGAGGGAACCATGAGCTGTCTCCAGCAGGCGCCATGGCGCCGAGCATGGCCGCGGCGGGCATGCCGCCAGGCATGGCCGCGGCTGCACATGCCGCCGGGGGCGTTCGGGCCCACACATGCCGCCGAGCATGTCTGACTGAGCAAGACGGGAGCATGCCAGGCCACCCGGACGAACCCGGACGGAGTCACAACGGCACGAGTGCCCGGGCGGTTCGTCACGTCGAACGGGACGAACGGCCAAAAGAACATCATGGAAGCGCGCACAAACCAGGGAACGTTACACCCACCTTGACGAGTGTTGGCGGGTACCAGCCAGGCTAGGGGCGGGTAATGGTAGGTAGGGGGGGAGTAAGTGGTCCAGGCTACACTGGCCTTTGGGATCAAGGGTGGAGGGGGAAGCCGAATGGGCCAGAGAGCTTGCCCCAACACGTTAATTCAAGCTCGCCACCGAGGATAAGCGAGCTGAGGGCTGGACCGAGCAATTCCACTTGAAACCTATCTTCCTTTGGCCGGTTCGAGGTCTCGCCGCAGTTGCCGCCATCGCCATCGCGGCTGTCGTTGTCACTGCCGCTGCCGCCGCCGCCGCTGATACACCAGCGGGCATCGAGCGCGCGTCTTGGACGTGCCAAGAAGGCACGGGCAGGCGTACTGGACCGGATCTTCTGCTAGAGAGCCTTCTACCGACGAACTCCATTGACCGGTACGTATTCCGGCTCATTGGCAAGGCACACTTGTTCTTGCTCGACTTGGCGCTCCAAACAAGAGAACAAGACACTTCATTGGTACCCCTGGACACAGGTCACAACCAATTTTGATATCTTGACGTTTTGCTGTACAGCTATAGTAAGGGATATCCGATGTAATTCGGAACAATATCAGGATTAAAACCGCAACTGGTGGCATCGACACTTCTGTTGGAGTCACGAAACGTCTTTGCGTGTTACTGTTAACACAATATCCAAGTCAGCGTACTTCTTTCTCAAGTGTATGCATGATAAGCCGAGCATATCTTGTGGGCACAAAAAGAACTTCTTTCCGTTTGGATTTGGTATGGACTATCATGCCGAAGAAGCATGATCTCGACCAGGATGGAGACTGTCAGGCACTCGTAGGGTGACATTGCCTCGGTTAAAGGGGTGCAATTAGAAAATCAGCTATTTGGTGTTGTTACACTGGACTCAGAGTAAAGATAACCAGTAGATCCAGAGGAGACTTTCCCCAAGAAGGAGAGGGATGGACTGCAGCTTCAGAGGAGACTATCCCGGGGAAGGAGAAGGATGGGCCTGCAGATCTAGTGAGGAATCGTCTCGAAGGAAAACTACATGATGAATCATGCCTCCTCTGGTTGTCCAGGCATTAAAGAGAACCTTTGGACCTTGTTGCAGGTGACCAGCAACAGGCACGCCAGCCCTTAGGGTTATCAAGCAAGTACCAGAATCTGCTACTACCTCCATTGCGAGCTCTAGTAGGTGGCAGAAGGGCTCCGTTCCTGGCATCTAGTATTCATGCATCGAGTAGTGAGACCTTTATGTTTTGACCCGTGGTTGTTGAGCGGGTCAATCTGCTGTAGGTTATGTAGATCTTTAGATGTGCTTGCCTTTGTACCTGGCCATTTGGCCTACATCTCTTTCTAATACACGGTCTTTCCATCGTTTAGAGCTACAGGTGGAGAGATGATATGAGCTGACAAAGGCGGCACGATTGTGTTTCCCTTCGGTGACTCATATTTGTGCGAAGGAAGAATGGTCAGCGTCCATTATCACTGCCGCGATGGTCAACGTCAGCGTTGGACTTCAAAGCAGATCACGAAGTCGTAGGATTGGAGAGATTGGGACTTTCTAAACGGAATTGTCGAGTGTTTCGCTTTGCCTTCGGACGGCATTATTTCAGGGGTAGTTTTTGGTGGTACGGCCAATGGTACGCCTCAAAGCTGCGATGCAGAGCCACGTTAAATTAGCCCGATAATTTCAATTCGAGTAATGTTACAAAAAAGCGCAAGGCTGTGCAACATCACCTTGACATCCTGCTCAAGCACTACTCCACTCTCGTCAAACCTTCTACTATTGCCAGTGGGACACGTTGCTCCCGCAGGACCATCGGGCAGCAGCACATCCCTGGACTCTTACACAACCTACCACCAGTGGACCTTGTTGTGGCCGGTTTCCCTTGTCAGGGTTTCAGCTCCGTGGGTAATGACATAGGATCCAGCCATCCCAACACCGCGCTGTTCAAGCCATTTATGAAAATTAAGCACGCAGTGCTTGCAAAGCAGAAGTTCAGTGAAGTACATCATCAAGAAAGTGGAACCTCGAGAATCAAATTGAAAAGCCAGCTTTCATTCCAGCTTTGATATTTTCCCAGAGGGGGCGATGGCTGCGAAAGGCCAGAATTGGACAACGTCCAAAGAGAAAAGCGCTAAAGTACACAGCTACGCAAGTTGCTATGACGCCGCGCACAGAAACCCAAATGGAGCAGTGGCTGTGAATGTAGAAGCAGCTCTGGGAGAGCGAGGGCTGTGAAACACCATCCCAGAAAGAGCAGACAAGGTCCAAGTCACAAAGCGTGTGTCAGACAGGAGAGCGAGTCCCGGTTAGGATGGCCGCACAACAGACCCCTGTCAGCAGCCCCACTTTGTGAAAAAGCGGCTGCTGAAAGCCAGCCAGATGCATACAGGTTCTCATGACGGAGCCACAGGCTAGGCAGCCAGGGCGCTCTTAGTAACCCCGTGCCAGTAGTAGGAAGTCAGATGAGCTGAGGGGAGGAAGAGCAACCCCGCTGCGTAAGCCAGAGGCTGCTGCAAGGGCGCGACCAGCGCGGTGGTGCAAATCAAGCGCTTTAGACCGCTGTAGGGATAGACAAACGCATGCGGTAGCAGGACACAAGACCCAAAGGCACCGAGCCACCGGGAAGGGCTGCCCCCTGTTCCCGGCGCCGCTGGGAAAGGAGAAAGATAAGCCGGAGAGGGGAACGACGCTTCCAGTAGAGGGCGATGGCTGTGAGAGGCCAGCTCAGACAGAAAATTGAAAATTTGAACAAAGGTGCCAGAGAAAGCGCTAAAGCACATCGTGTGGATCAAGTTGCACGGGCTCGCCCGGCCTACGGCCTGAGGTGGCAGCCAGGGTACGGCAGCACCATCGCACCCATCCCGCGCATAGGAAGGACGCTCCATGTGTCCATTCCTTTGGGCTGGCCTCTTCCGGGCACTTTCTTTCTTCCAGACACCAGTTAAGCTGGCCGCTATTGCTTTTTAAGGACGCTCCCTTCGCTGACGGCGCCCATCGTCTGCATGGGCCGAGCTCGCCCGCGCAACTTCCGCCATGCTCCTCGGCTGGCCTCTCGCAGCCATCGCCCGCCTTTTCTATTAGTAGGACATACAACTGCTGTAAGGATATCACAACCAAACAATTTGTGCTAGTGAGCCAAGGTGATCGATGGAGGCATTTTCTCGTATTTTCTTCTCTCAGTTTCTGATTCGCTAAGTTGCAGTTGCACTGATCTTATCTTAAAAACTGTGTACTTGAGAGGGCAACGACTTGTTCACACAGCGTTAACACCTCGAAAACTAGAGGCAGAGCGCTTTCCAGGTCGAGGAGATACACCGGGCGTTGAGGCGAGATGGCGTCAAGCTCCGGCTCCTCTACGGGCAACCGCCTGGCGGCAGTGACTTGGCCAGTCCACAAGCGTGTGCGACAGACGAGACAAGAAGGTGCCCGCGAAGCGGTGGCCTGCTCGTTTGACCATTGCTGAGCCCCGCCTGACCAAGCTGACAATGATGACTTCGCCAAGATTGGGGCTCAAGCTCGACAGCACTGCTGCATACTGGGCTCAAGGTCACATAGCCCCCCCAGAGAAGTCAAGGACACATTGGTTGGAATGGGGTCCTTTCTTATATCAAGGATGCCGATGCGGGTCAGAGCAGCCTCTGCGCACCATACGAAGCGAGGATAGAGGTAACTTGCAGTCGCCTCGTTGCACCTGCTTTGCAGAGCCTCAATTCGGCCATCTTGGAGTCGACGCCTCCAGCAGAATGCTGCAGAAAGCAGACATCGGCCTGCTGCCGGGATTCTGCAGTGCACTGACGCGCCTCTGACTGCTGTCTACTGAGACGGGCTAGACTCTTGCGCCGGACCATTCGCCCCCGGCTGACACCACCGCAATCTGATAGCACAGGTGAAGCTGCATGTCTGATCATCTGGTCCGTTCCAAGCTGGTAGATCTGTCGCAAGGGAACAGGGAAATACAACGAGCCACTCGCCTGCCCCCTGCTTTTGCCGCAGGGCGGAAGATAGCCCTTCCTCAGCGCAGCACCAGGCAGCCGCTAAACCCCACAGGCCTACTGGCGCTCACTACCCTTTCTGGAGCCTCTAACGTAGATGCAATGGTCTCTTAGGAGCTGAGGTTGTGGACGTTTCCAATCATTAGCCACGGGATCCAATGATCTTGGCGCCTTTGAGCTTTTCCACGCAGCCTCAGAATTTCTTATAACGTGCTTGGCTATGGATGCTTTTGCAGGCCCTCAGACCTGACCGGGCCTCTGCTCATCGTGTGGGACCCTTTTGGTTGCCCAGCAGCAGCAAATCAGCCAGTGCTTTGTTCATAATTCTTGCCTTCTTCATTACGCGGTCAAGATGAGGATGCCCACCTTCGGGCTTGCAACAGATCATGTGACGCAATCAGCAACTTGCCAACTAGCTAATGTTGAAGGACATGTGAACCCAGAAGCCTTTGTTCTGCAAAACGTATTACGGCTGATGTTCCAATAATGTGGGCCAGGATGAAAAACCTCATTGTGGGCCCGGATGAACATCCTCAATCACTTGTTTCTAGTATTTCCAACTGTTATAACCCAGGAAAAATCTGCTAAGACTCCTCAGCACATGACAGCACATTTACAATTTATCTTGTTTACAATTGATCTTGCAGGGTGAGTACGCAGTTTCAAAATGTCAAGGATGAAATGAAGGCGCATCATCCTAAAAGCAAACTTGTGAAGATCTGTCCAAGCGAATACTGAGCAAAGCTAGCATTCGTCACCAGGAAGCCAACCGATGCTTAGTATGTTCTCGACTAAACAGAGAGAGAGAGAGAGAGGCGCTCCCCTTTGTGTTGAATATAGAAATATGGTGAATCAGTGGGTTGGTAGAATCACCCATTCCGCTCAGTCTGCTAGGCCGATGAGAGTCTCCCTAGATAAGGGAGGCCCCGGCAGATGACAGGATAGGCCCGAACGATCTCGTGGCTCTGAGTGCGGCTAGGCGGCGCTGTGTGCGCGGCGGCTCTGAGTGCGGCTAGGCGGCGCTGTGTGCGCGGCGGCTTTGTATGCGGCGAGGCGGCGCTGTGTGCGCGGCGGCTCTGTGTGCGGTAAGGCGGTGCTGCGTGCTTGCCAGCTCTGTGTGCGGCCAGGTGAGCTGAGTGCTCATCGGCTCTGTGTGCGGCCAGGTGGAGCTGAGTGCTCATCGGCTCTGTAGTGTAATCAGGCAAGTCTTTGTGTTACTCTGAATACTTTGTGATCATGAGTGCGTCTGCGTCTGCGCCCACATCTGCGCCAAGACGAGGACGGTCTGCCGGTCCTCCCACATCGAGACAGGAAGTGATGGCTGTAAGACATGAAGAACAGGTACAGGTTGAACGTGGAAGACAAGGGCACACAGAGCAAGAAAACTTTCACTTTGGAAGGGCACTTTCGTTCATTTAAAGAGTCGCGGGCTGTGAAAGCCAGCCCAGAAAGAATGAACAAGGTTCAAACGGTCGAGAGAGAAAGCTGGTGCGCATGACATGGATGGGTGGCCAATTCACCAAATCATTTCAAGTAGAAACTAGAGCGAACGGTGGGATACAATGGACGAAGCTATAAGGTGGCTAAATAAGGTGGCTAAAGTATCAGTGTGACATTAGTCTCCGCGGGTGAGCACATAACAACTTTGAGCCGATTGGCTAACTTGGGGAGTCGGAGCACCGCCACGGAACCAGAGTATATGTATAATTACTATCTCCCTGTTGGAAGATTAGGGAGAGTTGGTATCTCTAGAAGCAAAGGAGCTGTATTCAATGCCGCCAAAGAAGAAGTAAAACTCCCAGCTGCCAGGGCTGAAGCCCACCGAAATGCTATAACAGTTGCTGTTGGTGACAATGGTTGCCAGCTGGTTGTTGGTGTTGGAAAGCGTGTTGGAAGCAGTCACGTACTGCAAGTTGCGAACATAGGCAGCGTAACTGTAACCCTTTGATGCATATCATCCTGATCCCATGTAAGTACCGGTATGCCTGCCGTTGTGCTCATTGTTCACAATCTCGCCACCCCATTGCACAGAAGTTGCAAAGCTGTTTAGGTGATTGAAGAGCCAGTACGGCCAATAACCGGCCCACTGGCCCTGATACTGAAGCCACCAGTGCTGGCTACCAGGGTCCTGCACATCGAGAGAACTCACTTCAATTGAACTGAAGACTTGTATGGGGCAGCCCTTTCAGAAGTCCGAAATTGGCTGCGATGCAACACACAGCACTTGTATGAAGCCTAGAGGCACAAAGCTATGCGATCTCAGCGGCAACAAATGGGACTTCCATTTGTACCTTGAAGACCAGTACAGTGGATTCGTACTGGGTACCTCCCCAGCCCGACACAGGTGAGACTTTGCCACCAAGATACACTTCGTTGTTTGTCTGAATGAATCCGCTGCAGTCTAGATTGTAGCAGCCAGTGGTCTTGTAGGCATCCCTCTGCGCACACATTGCAGCAGCAGTAAGCTCGGTATAAACTTAGCCAATGCAGCCCACAAATACAGCACAAGTGCACTTAAGCGATTCGTGAATATAAATTTGTGAAGTCATCTAACATCAATGAGCAATGCTGCTCTTTGGTAGTTTGCTGTTGGCGGTGATAAGGGCAGAGCGATGCAGGACTTACAGTCCAATAAATGGAGAGACGAAAACTATGATCTCCGCACTTGTTGGGGTAGAGCTGCCAAAGATTCGAGAGAAAGCATGTCAGCGCTCTCAAGCACTAGCTCAGTTGTCGTTGCTGCACTTCACTCACTGTCGTTGCCGTATTGTGTTGCCTTACATTGAAAGCAGCTGTTCTTTCTTTCTGGCCCCCTTCTCGTCCTTTGTTGATTCTTTTTTGGGCTGGCTTTTCCAGCCCCTATTCTCAATGGGCGAGCACTTTCTTTTCTCCAGGGGACCCACTTCCAGAAGCCTAGCATCTCTGATCTGCGGCTGCTTAGCAGGGGTTACTGAGTGTTTCGTAGCTGCTTTGTTTCTTTGTGTGCTTGTTTTCCTAAGCGCTTCCCCTGGCCCCCTTCTCATAATCTGTTCATTCTTTTTGGGCTGGCTTTTCCAGCCCCTATCCTCAATGGGCGAGCACGAGAAAGAAAGAGAGCACTCTCTTTCTTTCTCCCAGGGTGGGGCCCCTTGCCTTGGCTGCTGCTCCCTGGTCGGCAGGCTCCGGGCATCGGCAGCTTTCCGGGTGGATACTGAGCAGCCATCTGCATCTCCCTCTGCACCGTCTTGCACTTTGTAGTGTAGTCCTTTTTCAGCACCTCTTTCTTTGGCTTTGAACATTGTCCATTCTTTTTGGGTTGGCTTTGCCAGCCCCTCTTCTCAATGGGCGAGCACCTTCTTCTTTCCGGGTGGGGTTCCCCGGCGCCACCTCGACGCCGCCGGCCCCTGCACGGCCCGCCACGCGGCGGTTTTTACGTGCCCGGCGGAAAATCTCCTCAGCCTCTGATTGGCTATAACTGGAACGCGCTCCGGCACGCGCAGTCGTGTGACCCCCTTACCCCCCCCGAGTCTTACCGTGGCTCGCACGTGTGCACTCATATGCATGGCTGACCTTCGTTGACCGCAAACCCCCCCCCCCGCTCGTGCTGTGGTCGCACTTCTCACTCCATCGACAACCCACTGGCTTGGCTCACCTGGAAAAAGAACAGCTCTTCCAAATTGACAGCAGTGGCTGTAAGAGGCCAGCCCGAAGAAGCGGACAAGGTCCTAAAGGGCTGGATGGCTTCAAAAGCAAGATACTAATCTCTAAAGACGTCAGCAAGCGGGCTCTCAGTGACCTTTGGTTAGCAAGTGCAAGTCGGAATAGCTAGAGGGAGAAAGACGTGGCCCTGACGGAACCCGGAGGCCGCATCCAAGGCGCGGCTTGCACGCAAGTGGACGGCAAAGGCAAGGGACCTCTTCAGGGAGATGGCCAGGCGCATCCTGAGCACTGGAGCACTTGAGCGCCCTGTCTGCCTAGCCTGTGGCTCCGCTAATATACTCATGAACACCCTCTGTATGCACCTGGCTGACAAATTCACCCGCTATTCTAAGTCTCAGCAGCCTCAATCTCCTGATAGAAACACCCTAGACCGGCCTACCACTCATTTATCACTATTGATGGTGTATCACTGATGGAAGTCATTATGTCGATTTGGGCATTCATCACCGTCGCGCGCCAGGGTTCCAGGTTGCGCCTTCGTCGCCCTCCCGAGCCGTTATACAGATTTGCGCTATGTTCAATGTCGCATGTTGTCCTTCACCCGACTGGAGAGGTGGCTAGCCTCCCCAGCACCTTCCAGCTATCTATCCTATGGTCCCATCCATCCCACCCATGTATCTATCTTCGGACCTTGTCAAGCTTTTCGGACTGGCTTTTCACAGCCCTCGCCCTCCTTAGGAGAGCCTGTTCCTATCCCATGCTTTCGGTGTTCCAGCCTCGTGACTTTGCTACACATAGCCCCCTAAGGAAAGCTTCTTCTCTCATTCCATCGCCCTTCCCTTTTCCATGCGCCGCCGTGAGCTTGGGCGGGTGTGCTTTAGCGCTTTTCTGGCCCCTTCGAAGTATGGTCGTTTTTTCTATTTGGAAGAGCTGTTATCTCTTGGGCTGGTCGACCACGGCCATCGCCCTCTACTCCAGAATCGTCTTTCTTCTTGGGCGTCGTGTCTTGCTTCTTTTTTCCGCCAATGCCGTGGGGAGCTAGAGCCGGTGGACTTCCGTGGAGCAGGCTCGCTCGAGCAGGTGTATCGCATGCGCTTCTGTTGCGCTGCAGAGGTCCATGGCTCGCGCGCTGCACCTATGTGCCAGTCGTGCCCTGGCTGCAGCCTCTGGCCCTCGCTAGGGGACCCGCTACCAGGAGACCAGTATGTCTGGACTGCCGCCGTAACGTCCCCAGGTCTGTGAGCGTTAAACAGTGTTGTTAATGCATACATGGTGTTAGATCCGTGCGGGACAGTACGAAACGCCCTGGCGCTCGTGCTGTTATCATACCGTCCAGGCTCGTCCGGGTGGCCTCGCATGCTCCCGGCATGCTCGCCCCAGACATGCTCGGCGGCATGCGTGGGCCGGACGCCCCCGGCGGCATGTTCGGCCGCGGCCATGCTCGGCCATGCCTGGCCTCGGTCATGCTTGGCGGCATGCTCTGCCGCGGCCATGCTCGGCGCCATGGCGGCTGCTGGAGACAGCTCGTGTTCCCCTCGTCAGGCACGCTCCTCGCGGTCGAGCCTTGAGGCGACCCCCAACACCCTGGAGGGAGGGTGGCTCGGAGAGGCACCATTGAATGGACCAGAGAGAGACCCGAGCGGAGGTCGGGACTATATGAAGCTCTGAGAGGCGCAGCCTTGCGGCTGCCTGCTACTGTAGACCGCTGCCCCGCGCGGCTCGTTGCCAGCTCTGCTGTGGAGACCTTGGCGGCGCTCCGCTAGGGGCAAGACAGCCAAGCGCGTGCCCAGGAGGTGGAGCTGCCGCCTGGCGGCAGCGCCACAGGGCAAGTCTTCCGCTGTGTTGGAGTGCTTCCTCATGGCGGGTGGTTGACCCTTAGTCCCCAAGCACTCAATCCCAAGAAGGAAGCACTTGGCTTTTACCTGGCTGTTAGGGACCGAACGCTACACCTTGACCTAATTTGGAGAGCCACGTCTCTTTCTCCTTGGTCCGCTCGTCGTGTTCGCAGGTGGCGGATGTCGTGCTACATCCCGTCGACGGCTTTTTTGTGTCGAGCTGCATAGGACCGCAGACCTGGCCTAACAAGTGGATTTCTATGGCTGTCATACCATTTTGAGTGTGATGCAAGCCAAGGATGGAAGACCACTTCCAGTCTTTCTTTCTTTTTCTATCTCTCTCCTAGCGTCCCGCAAGCCATCGTTGCATGCTGTAGAATGCGGCTATCATTGACTGTACAGCGCTCCCAGGCACTTGCGATACACCAGCGTGCTGGGCGTGCATTAGCCGAGGCTAATGGCTTCCGTGGTGGTGGTTTGGCTCCTCAGCTTAGCTTGTCAGGTATGCATGTGCTCACTCGGGGAAATTAGTGTCCACATTAGCTAGCTCAGTACCTCGTAACAGGCCATTTGTAAGGCTAGATTTGGCCTCTTTCAATGTCATGCGCACCGCGCGCCTTCTCTCTCTGCTCTGTTGTGGCCTCGACCGTTGGGGCGCCCGCGCCCGCCGCTCACGCCGCCGCCGTCGCCGCCGCTGGCGGCGACNCTGGCACGCTCGCGCCGCCGCGCTCATGGCCGCGCCAGGCCCCGGGGCTTTCCCGGCCGCCCCGCTCAAGGCCGCGCCAGGCCCCGGGGCCCTCCCCGGGCGCCTTGCCGTTTGCTGAGCTCCACCAGTCATCCTCCTGGCGCCTTCCTGCTGGCCCCCGACCACTGTGGCGGCCCGCGCCCGACGGTGGCGGCGGCGACGGTGACGGCCCCATTCCCTCCCAGTTGTCAGATCACAGCACCGTTGATAAGTCAAGAACGGTCGAAATTTGAATCCGTAGCTTCGCCCCCCCCCAACAGTCAGTCCTGGCACAGGATCACAAGTTGGGTAGAGACTTGAGTAGTTCACACAGAGCATATCATGCTGTGGAGCAGAATCATCATCATTACAACCACATCTGCTTATCTCTACTGGAGGATGTGGAGTCTCGATGCTCAATGATTTGCCAGGCTTAAGGTCCGGCTTCGGCTCCTTTGCTTGATTTATCCTTCTGTAAGGCGAATATGGTATGAAGAGGTATGCCAGTCTGACTACCACGCAGAACTGAAACATCTCCAAACCAGAGTATGTTCAGGCACATCAGGAACATCGAATAATAGATGCAAGAGCTGTATGTGGTGATAAAGTGTGAAGTAATCAGATTTTGAGGTACAGAAACAGTCTTAACAGCTAATTCAAGCAGTATCATGCAACAAAGTCAAGCTCGAGAGTCCGCTGGGCAGCTAAAAGTGGGCTTGTGCTCGGTAACCAGTGTTCAGTAACCAATTTCGGTAAGCAGAGTAAAGGAGAGTCACTATTTACTGGATATAGTGTCCCTAGCACTACGCGTGCAAGACCCCCAATGGGTGGCCGCTATAAATCTAAGTGTCAATTTGATTCCGCTTCGCAAGTATAGAGGCGCTGGACTGTCTACTGAGTTGTTTGATCCAGTATCCAGAAACTAGGTGACTCGTGGCCACTGTCTGCTGGTCCAATGGTGCGATGCAAGCATACCATTGTATCTTCAAATACGAGCAATATGAAAGAGCACAAACACAAGCAAATATGCAGTACCTTGTCCACAAGGAACTGCAAGTTTAGTATATGCCAACCGCTGATGAGGCCATTAGGCCTCAATGCACAGCCTTAACTGATGCGATCTGAGAACTAGTGCTCAAATTAGTGTAAAGCTTGCGATAGGCAGCACAATACTCAAGGCTGCTCACCACAGAATCTCCACGATTTCTCGTAGTCGCGCAGCGGGTCCGTGCGAAGATTTACTAGCTGCTGCGGCTCCTGCCCTAGGCTCTACGCTTCTATGGCGCGGCATTGGCGCAGGCGTGGCTCGCGGCAAGAAAGAAGGTGCTCGCAAGAGGGTAAAATTTGTTAAGCGGACTGCTTCGCAGAGGCCGCTCGCCCCGACTTGGGCCGGGCGCGGCGAACGTTATAGCGCTGCCTGATACGCCAGGTTCGGCAGTTGGCTACGCTAGTTGGCTACGCTAGATGGCCGGCTGTCGTGGGCCGTTCACCCGTCTCAGTGGCCGACTCGACCGTAATATGGTCATCCTCAGCCGTCCGTTCCACGATCGCCCCACCACCGCTTCTCCCTCAGACCTTGTCCATTCTTTTGGGCTGGCCCCTCCCAGCCACCAGTCAATCTGGCCGCGCTTTCTCCCTTCTGTAGCAAAGACCACCAAGCGGCTGCTGATATTAAAAAATCGGCTGTAAACTGTAGCGGTGGGCCGCGCTTCTTTCTGTAGCGCCCACCTTCCCTGGGTGGGTGAGGTACCTTCAGATGGGCTTCCCTTGTTGCGCTTCGGACGGTCTTCTGACGTTCGGCGTCGCGCGCGGGCTTTGGCCCTTGTACTCGCTCTGTTGTTGTTGTACACGGCATTTGATGAGCGGTCATTGTTGTTGTCGTCCGCATTTGATAAGCGATCGCCGCGAGAGAGAGAGAGAGAGAGAGAGAGAGAGAGAGAGAGAGAGAGAGAGAGAGAGAGAGAGAGAGAGAGAGAGAGAGAGAGAGAATAAGAGAGAGAGAGGACGAAGGCGGGCGGTGCGCATGAAGATAAAGCGTGGCCAATTCAAGCCAATACATTGTTCATACTAGAAATTAGCAGAGAAAAGGGGCCTTGTCGACCCGTCCTCCGTCCACTTCTGGAGCTGCCAGAGGAGTGAGGCAGCTACAGTGGCAGGAGGGTGGCAGGGGTGAAAGAGAGGGCCGGTAGTGCCGATGGGGCCCTTGTCGACCTGTCCTGCGTCCACTTCTGGAGCTGCAAGAGAAAGTGCTCGCCCATTAGTATAGGGCTCGAAAAGCCAGCCCAAAAACGAATGAACGGAATACGAGAAGGGGGCCAGCAGGAGTTGGACAGCAGCAGTTGCAGAAGGGATGGCTGGGGGAAAAGGAGGGCCAGAAGTGTCAATGGGGGCCTTGTCGACCTGACCTGCGTCCGCTTCTGGAGCTGCTAGAGGAGTGGGGCAGCAGCAGTGGCAGGAGGGAAGGCGGGGGGTTGGAGGGAGGGCCGGGAGTGCCGAGGGGGGCAATTACGACCTGACCGATGTCTTTCCGCCAGCCAGCTACTCGGACTTGCATCTCTTGACTAGAGGTTACTGAGCGTTCCCTGGGTCATGTCTTGGTCCTAGTCGTTCGCACTCAGGCTCCCTCAGACCTTGTCCATTCCTTTAAGCTGGCCTTTCCCAGCCGCCAGTCAATCTGGCCGCGCTTTTCTCGTCCGCTTCCTGTTCTGGAGCTGCTAGAAGAGAGAAGGCGCGCGGGGCGCATGAAATGAAAAGGAGGCCAAGCCGACACATTGTTCAGGCAGAGTCTAGGGCAACTAAACAGGCCTACACAATATGGAAACCGAAACCAAGGTGCCTAAGGTGACATCAGTACCCACGGGTGAGCACAAACAAATCCGACAAGCTAACTTGGGGAGCTGGAGCGCTGCCACGAAAACCGGAGGCCTGACTTAAAGCGCGCCCTGCACGTTGATGAAGAGCCAATGCTTGCGAGCGCTGCAAACTAAGTGAGAGCCGCATTCTATAGTATGCAACGAAGGCCTGCGGAATTCTGGAGTGGCCCAAGCTGCCCCCCCGACTTCGACGACGCGCATCAACCAGCCGGGCCAGATGCTGGATCAGGGAGGACCATTTAAGGCCGTACCCTCCGTAGATATCCATGGCACACAGATAAAGATGAACCCCTCGGGGATGGTCCTGTTAGTGCCGCTCCTTCTTGCGCTCCGCGCTGGACGTGGCCCAGCAAGACACGGTTGACGTGGGTGCGCCAGCCTTGTACGCGTCGATCAGTACCACGTCCAGGAGCAGACGAGGCCCACCGCCCCGGGGGGTGGCGACCACGTCCAGACGCCGCACGTATGGCTTGCCGCGCCTTGAGGAGATTGGCATGATGCCGGACACCTCCATCGCTGGATGATACCCCGCCTCTCGCACAATTCCAAACATAGTGTCCCTGAGTAAGTCGTGGGAGGCAATGCGAAAACAGGCGCATACGGAAGACTTGAGCGAGCGAACCGGCGGCGTTGAAGCTGGGCATCGCCCCTGGCAGACCCGGCCGCCGGTCAATGGCCTGACGGGCAAGCCGCTGGAGGACATCCAGCCAACTGCTGCCGAAAGCCCCGTGTACATCTATCGCCGGGGCCGCGAATTCATCACCAACCGGGTGATCGGCATATTTTCGTTCCTCTCCCCGGGCCGCCAAAAGGAGGGCCTGAAGTGCCAATGGGGGCCTTGTTGACCCGTCCTGCGTCCGCTTCGGGAGCTGAGATGATTGACATCCCATGAGATGTAGCCACTTCGATAGCTGGGTGCTATTTAGGCGCCATTCGGGCCCTTTGGTCCTTGTCTTCTTGAGCTGGCTTTTCAAAGCCCTTGTAATATCTTCAGATGTGCTTTGCCTTTGTACTTGGCCATTTGGCCTACATCAGTTTCTTATACACGGGATTCCCCTTGTAATAACTTGACCGTACATGTAATAAGAATTGCCAAGCCTAAGGACGAGACGTCTGTGTGTTGCAAAGCGAAGGTCGGGGCCAAGGCATTCATTAGGCCAAAATTTAAGCCAACAGATGCACAGTGCAAACAGTTCTATTCAAAGGCCAGGGATGGAGAATAGCCTGCTCTGTCTCCAAGCGCGTTTTGAGTCCATCTCTGGGCGGGCCCTTCTCTCTATGAGTCCCGCCTCTTTTCCAGGTCGAGGTCCAGCAGAGCCCGGCCTCCGGCCTCATGAGGAAACGACGCTCCAGAAGAAGAAAGTGCTCGCCCATTGAGAATAGGGGCTGGAACAACCAGCCCGAAAAAGAATGAACAGAGTACGAGAAGGGGGCCAGGGGAAGCGCTAAGTAACAGAAACAAAGCTGCTACGAGACACTCAGTAACCCCTGCTAAGCAGCCGCAGATCAGAGATGCTGGGCTCCTGGAAGTGGGTCCCCTGGCCAGAGCCAGAGGCAGCAGCGAGGGCTCTGCCGGCACGAAGGTGCAGCGCCCGGGCCATGGACCTCTGCAGCGAGACGGCCAGGCGCATTCGATACACTTGCGCCAGCGACCCGGCTGCAGGGAAGTCAACCGGCTCCCCATGGAAGCGCCGGGCGATGGTGTGGCGGGCGAGCTGGGTGAGCAGCTCGAGCCACCGAGCGCCCAGCGCCCCATGTGTGTCGATGGCCAACGGGAAGAACTCGTCTTCCCGCGGATGATCCGCGTACTTCAGCTCTTTGGCCCGAGCAGCGCAGGCGACCGCATACCCAGCCGTGGTGGCACATTTGGCTGGGTGTGAGCGGTCATAGGCATCAGTAGTCACCACGTCCAGGAGAAGACGTGGCCCGCCGGCCTGTCGGGTGGCCACCAGGTCTACACGCCTGGCATGGAGACCGTCGGCCCTGTGCTGGATTGGCATGATTCCGGAGTGCTCTGCTGCCACGGAGAAACCAGCCTCCAACAGGATGCCATGCATTACGTCGCGGAGGCGGTCGTGGGCCGCTGTCCGCTCTCCGCCGTGGGAACAGCGCAGAACATGAGCAGCCAGCTCTCCAGGCTCGGTCCCGCGCTCGCCACACTCACATTGACGCACACCCTGGAGACATGGCGGCAGTAGGCCCAGGAGCCGGTGGACGGCACTTCGGAATACCTCGTCCGGGAGGGTGAGGGCGTCGTAGAGGGGGAGGGCCTGGAGCCACGCCGCAGCCCCCGGGGAAGAGGCCGAGTGGAGTCTCGCGCGCCCGCGCAAGTCGGCCTCGGGGAGCTGGAGCACGGCGGTGGTGTAGGCGGCCTTGTCGACCACTGCCGCGATGCGCGCTTGGACGCGCAAGTCGGCGGTGTGCGCGAGGTGCGCAAAGGATACCGCCTGGCCGGCCAGGTCCGGGTGCGCCGCGAGCAGCTCCTGGTGGGCGGAGCGAAGCGACACCTGGAACGGCAGCGGGCCCATGTCGACCTCCGCCACCGCCTGCTCCAGTGCCCGCCGGCCGTGGACCAAGAAGCGCTGGGCCACGGAGGCGGCAGTCTGCGCCCAGCTGCCGAGGTATGCCGCCCGGCAAGAACGAGCGAGCGGGCGCAGGCCGAGACCACCGTGGCTGAGGGGTAGCGCCGCCTGGTGGATAGCTGCTGGCGACTGGAGGAAGCCCTGGTGGCGGACCAGGGCCGCCAAGCTCGCCACCATGCTTGCATCGAAATCTGCATACGCTGCCAACGCCCCAGGGGACGGCGGAGTGGCCCGCGTCAGGTACTGGGGCCGCTGCCCAATGGCCCTGGTCAACATGGCCAGCGATAGTTGCATGTCGTCCAGCTCGGGAAGCCGGGCCGCAGGCTGAAGGTGCTCCGCCAGGCGGGCTCGCAGCTGCCCCTCCACGAAGGACGGCGCGCCGATGGGGACCCCCAGCAGGGTGAAGCCATCTGCTGGAGTTTGGCAGCCGGTGGGCAGCGTCAGGTTGGGTGGGAGGCCGCTGGGAGACCAGGCCGCGCACTTTGACGCCCGGGTGGACAGGCCGAGGGTGGCCAGCTGCAGCTCAAGGGTGATGAAGGCCGCCGCCACGTCTTCCGGAGGGCCGACGATGGTGGTGTCGTCCGCGAAGGAGGGGAGTAGGACTCCTGGGTGTGCCGCGGCGGTTGCCTGCAGGGCCCGGTGGTGAGCGAGCGCAAAGTAGAAGCCGGCGAGGGGGTCTCCTTGCCGCGTGCCCGCTTGGGACTGCAGGACCTCCACTTGATCTCCCCCTGTCCGCCAGAGGAGGTCGCTGGGCTGACCGTACCCCAAGCGGAAAAAGGGTACCAGGGAGGGGAAGGATGCCCGGAGCTCCTCCGCAATGCTGGCGCGCTCCACAGTGTTGAAGGCATTCTTCACGTCAACGGCCAGCACCAGCCACCCCGGGTGCTGGTCCAAGGTCGCACGAACCCCATGGACGACGGCCTCGCCCCCACTCCGCAGCCCCGCGCCGTACTGGTGTGGCGCCATGTGCACCTGCGCCGGCCCCGCATGCTGCTGCCAGAGTACGCGGCTCACCAGGCGGTACAGGACCTCCCCAATGGCAATGGGCCTGACTCCCCCGCTCGGCTTGTCGAGGGCGAGCAGCGTGCTGGTGCACAGTACGCCGCGGATGCTGGCCGGCACATTGTCGCGGGCCATATGCTGGCAGATCTGCAGCAGCGCGTTGAAGTCTGTTGCCTCACCCTCAAGGAAGATCTCCCGCAGGTGCTCAGTTAGCATGCGGGAGGGGCCGCCGGCGGCTGCGCGACGGCTGGTCTGGAGAGCCTTCATGAGGGCGTCGGCGTCCAAGACCACCTCCTCCGGCGGGGCGAACGCGGCCAACCACGGTGGCAGGGGGGAGCTGGACGGGGGGTGGAGGGAGTCCAGAGCCGCCCGGGTTGCCGCATTGGTCGGCGCCAGCATCGCATCGTCCAGGGCCTGCACAGCCCGGGAGAGCTCGCCCGCGTGGCCGTAGCGAAGAGCCCTGCGGACGCTGGCGGCCCGGTCGTGTGTTGCCCCTCGACCACCACGGTTGGCTTCGGATGCCGCCACGGCTGCGTCGTGCCTCGCCAGGAGCTCCTCCCAGTGCCCGCTCTCGAACAACTGGACGCGTTCCAAGAGGGGCTGCTGGCCCTGCTTGCGGCTGTCGAGAGAGACCCGCCCGAGCAACAGCCGGGGGAAGAGGATGAACAGCTTCCACGCCGCCTCGTCTCTGTGGTCCACGACGATCCGCTGTGTCACCGGGCGGAGCGCGCGGCGGAGGTGTGGGCGTGCCCAGCGTGGAACATGGCGTAGGAGCGGCAGGGCCGCCTGGCGGTGAACTGCGGCCAGGTCAAGGTCGGCCAGCCACTGCCAGTGGTGAGGCGTGGGCGGGGACGGCGCGGGAGGCCTGCCTGGTCTGCCCCGACGACCACCCGCCGCCGCTGCGCTCCGCGCCTGCTCCGCACGGTTGATGTTGCCCGCGCAAGTTCGCTGGTGGTTGGACCGGCCGGACCGCGTGGTGAAGGTCCTCTGGCAAAGCTGGCACCGAGGCGGGTCGGGCGAGGGAGGAGAGGGCGACGGCGGTGGAGCCGGCTCGCTCGGCGGGGGTGGAGGCGGCGGAGATGGGGGGGGCGTCGATGGCGCCGACTGTGGAAGGCTGGGCGGCTCGAGAGGCGGGATGGCGGATGATCGGGAAGGCGGCGTCGGAGGAGGTGGGGGCGGTGGGGACGTCGGCGGCTGTGGTGACGACGGCTCGGCGGGCGGTAGCGGCTGCCGCACCACTGTCGCCGGAGAAGCACACTCAGGGGCGTCAGGGCCGAGCACATGGGACATGGTACCCTGAGGATGGAGGAGCGTGGTCACCTCGTGGGTCCCCTCGCTTCTCAGGGGTGGAGGCGATAACGTTGGTGCCCGACACTTCTCTCGGGCGGGAGGCGATAGAGTAGTGGCCTCCGTGGAATGCTCCGTGGAATGCTCCGTGGAATGCTCCGCCCGAGTGGATGCCAGGGCCTGGACGATGGGGCTGCAAGCCGCGACGGCCGCTGCGGGCGGCGGGCCGGTGGGGCTGGCATGCCCCTTGCAGTGTCGCCGATGCACAGAGACACCATGGGGAGTTGCGAAATCCCGCGGGCAGGTGGGGCACGGCGCGCGCGGGGGCTTCGCAGGCGAGGGTGGCGACGGCGGAAGAAGGGGGGGCTGCGGCGGAGGTGGCGTGGTGGCGGCATGGAAGGCGGCGAGGGTGAGAAACCGCTGCGCCCACGCGAACTTGGCCGGGGGAAGTTCGGGACTCCGGCTCCGAGGGCGGCGCCGAGAGCTGCACGCCGCCGCGGACCCCATGGCGGGCGCCGCCGGCGACGGCGCCGGCGGCGGCCCGGGGTTTAAGAGGGGTGGCGGCGGCGGCGGCGGCGCCCGCGAAAAAGGACTACCAGAAGAGGGCGGTGGCTGTGAGACTGTGAGAGGCCAGCCCAGAAAGAAGAATGAACAAACTTCATGACATGATAGAGCCTCCGGTCACTTGCCACAGATCACCTCACAGACGTTCACCAGTGGCCGGCGCCTCCGCCGCTGAAGCCGCCGCCGATTTTCTGAACTTGTTTATTTTAAGAAGAATTTGGGGCACCCAGAGCTATTACTCGGAAACACAGGGCGCCCAGATCTTCCTTCTGAGGAAGTGATACCCCAGATCGGCGGCGGCTTTAGCGGTGGAGGCGGCCGCCACGGGTGGACTCTCTGCGAGGGAATTTTGTGGCAAGTAACCGCACGCTTTATCACCTCATCAAGCCGGAGGCAGGGCTCCGTCGGCAGGGATCCGTCTCGATTATGAACATACGGGTGGGACTCTTAGCGCGCTGGGGGGGAGAAGCAGGCTGTTCAGAAGAAAGGGCTCGCCCATTGAGGATAGGGGCTGGACAAGCCAGCCCAAAAAAGAATGAACAAAGAACGAGAAGGGGGCCAGAGGAAGCCAGAGGAAGCGCTAAGAAACCAAAGCACACAAAGAAAGAAAGCAGCTACAAATTACTCAGTAACCCCTGCTAAGCAGCCGCAAATCAGAGAGGCTAGGGTCCTGGAAGTGATGAAAGGGCTCGCCCATTGAGGATAGGGGCTGGACAAGCCAGCCCAAAAAAGAATGAACAAAGAACGAGAAGGGGGCCAGAGGAAGCCAGAGGAAGCGCTAAGAAACCAAAGCACACAAAGAAAGAAAGCAGCTACAAATTACTCAGTGGAAGTGGGTCCCCTGTTCTCCACCCTGCGTGAATTAGCGCTTTCCCTGGCCCCTTCGTACTTTGTTCATTCTAGCTTTTTGGCTGGCCTCTTCCAGCCACCGCACTCTCCTGGAAGCGTCTTTCCTTCATCAAATGCAAAGGCCAGGGGGTGGAAAGTAGAAACCTTGGCCTTTGCATTTGTACTCTTTGCACTGCGCATCCATTGGCTTGTTTGCTTTTTGGCACGTTAAGTGCCTTGGCCTGGACCTTCTGCCCTGCAACACGACGACTTCTCGTCCTTGGGCTTGGCGATCCTTATTCATAGCATGTATGGTCAAATTGCTCTAAGGGCCGTAACAAGCAAGCTTAACAGGACAGACTTCAGAGGGCCGCAATCGCCTGACAGCACACAGCTATGCAAATGGCTATACTCAGTGGGAGCTTTTAAGTCGGCCGCCACAAGTCAGAGTAATTCGCTTGTTGATGGAATGAACAAGATCGGAAAGGGCTAGAAGGAGTAGAAAGGTTAGGAAAAAAGCTCAGCAGACAAAGAGGAGATGAAAGCTTTTGCAAAGCAAGGCAATGACTATGGGAGGCCAGCCTTCAACATGTACGGGGTCCAAAGGTGGTGGCCAAGGACCTTGAGGGCAACTGCAGCCACCCATTATGCAGCTACCTCTTCCCAAGGTGCTAGTACATATGATCAGCAACTTAAGTGAGTACTGAGATTGGCTGCTTCTAAGGATAGGTGTTCTGACCTGATACCGGCCTCGCCATGTACAGGGTCCTATAGTCCAGCTAAATTGTTGTCTTCCCCAAGCCTTTGTTATTGCCGCACTTGGACCGAGCATCATGAATCAAGTGCTTCTTTGGTAGAAGACACACAGCCTTTTTCCAGGGGGCGAGAACTGTGAAGGCCAGGCCAAAAGGACTAAACTTAACCGAGCAAAGCAGCGGAGAGAAGGCGCGCGGTGCGCACGAATTGAAAGGGTGGCCAATCCAAGCCAAGACATTGTTCAGGCAGGAGCTAGTACAAAATGACTACATAAAACGAAACCCTATGCTAAGGTGGTAAAGGTAACCGTGTGACTTTGATACCCACGGGTAATCACACACAAATTCGACAGGCTAACTTGGGGAGCCAGAGCGCCGCCACGGAAGCCGGTAGCCTGACTAAGAGTACGCCCAGCATGCTGAGGAATAGCCAGAGCTTGCGAGCGCCACAAAGTGGCGAGAGCCAAATATTGTGGAGGAGAAGTGCAAGTCTCTAATTGTACATGCTTTGGGCTGGCTTCTCAGAGCCGTTACCATCCTTTGGACGAGCCGTATTCTTCAATGTGGACTATCAAGGAGCAGAAACATTCTCCAGTGGAGGGCGATGGCTGTGATTGGATGGTAAAGAGATGAAAAGTAAAGAGATGAAAGAGATGAAAAACAAGTTCAAAGGGGCTCCAAAAGCGCTAAGCACAAAGCGACTCAAAAGGCCACTGGGTGCTTAATATCCCCTGTTGAGCAGCCGCAGGTCAGAGGAACTAGTCTCCGGGTAGCAGATGCAGTGTGTATTGAGTGATGGAGGGCCTGAGTGGCCAAGTACAAAGACAGGCACACTGACACGTACATAACCTGCTGCTGAAGTGACCCGCTCAGTAACCACGAGTCAGCACATAGAGGTCGCTGCCCGATACCGGGCGGCGAATTGACAAGCCCTTGTGCCACCAGCTAATGCTCGACCAGCTTTTTAATGACCGTGGGCTCGTTGCAACCAGGCCGACACACGACGTCGCAAGCGTGGCGGGGTGAGCCAAGCTAGTGGGCGGTCGATCACGTGAGAAGTGCGAACAGGCTCGTGCGGGGGGTGGGAAAGGGCGGGTCAACAAGGGTCTGCTTTCGGGGGGGGGGCACACACGTGCGAGCCGCGATGGCGCCCGGGAGGAGTGTGGGCGGGCTTATCCGCACGTACGGTCCGCGCCCGTACAGCCAATCAGGAGGCGGGGGAGGGCGTACGGGGCCGGCAGTGACTCCCCGAATCCGCCGGGCGCGTCAAAGCCGCCCCGTGGCGGGCACGGAGGGGCCGGCGGCGCCGAGGGGGCGCCGGGGGAACCCCCCCCCCGAAAGCTGCCGTTTCCGGCGGCCTGCCGACCAGGGAGCAACAGCCTGGCCAGGGACCCCCCCCCCGCCGCTCGGCGCTCCCGCGGAGCTCCCCCCCGCCGGCGCCCCGACGCGCCCGGCCCTCCTCCACCACCTGCAGCTGTGCCCTCGCTGCATCCTCCCCAGCAAGCCCCACGATGGCGCGCCTCCGCCTTCTGGCGCTCCTCGTCCTGGCCCTGCTCGCGCTCCAGGCCTGCTCCCTCCAAGGCGCCGCTGCCCGTCGGCCAGGTGAGAAGCCACCTCGTCCCCGGTCACGCTCCTC
>WELB01000254.1:59372-100613 GCA_009602725.1 Spirogloea muscicola
CCCCCCCCCCCCCCCCCCATCCGAAAGATAGTGTGCTCGCCCATTGAACATAGTAGGATAGGGGCTGGGAAAGCCAGCCCAAAAAAGAATGAACAGATTACGAGAAGGGGGCCAGGGGAAGCGCTAAGAAAAACAAGCACACTGAGGACCAAAGCAGCTACGAATCACTCAGTAACCCCTGCTAAGCTGCCGCAGATCAGAGATGCTAGGCTCCTGGAAGTGGGTCCCCTTCGAAAGCGCCCTTTCCCTACAAAAGCTAGGCCAGCCTCCCACCAACCCTCACCTCAGAAAACCCCCCCCCCGCCGCTTGGCGCTCCGCGCCCGCGGAGCTCCCCCGCGGGCGCCCCGGCCCTCCTCCACCCCCAGCAGCTGTGCCCTCCTCCCCCGCAAGCGCCGCGATGGCGCGCCTCCGCCTTCTGGCGCTCCTCATCCTGGCCCTGCTCGCGCTCCAGGCCTGCTCCCTCCAAGGCGCCGCTGCCCGTCGGCCAGGTGAGAAGCCGCCTCGTCCCCGGTCGCGCTCCTCAATGCTCGAGCTTTGCGGGCGCACGCCACGTGCCATGCTGCAAGGAGACGCTTACGTGCGTCGTGCTCCTGCCGTCGCCGCTTGCTGGCATGAGACAGTCGGGGCATCATGGGGCTCAAAAGTGGTCGGGTGGTGGAGTCACGAGTTGCTGACCTTGGCACGGCGTCCGCATGTTGGCGAGGTGTTTGCAGGCAAGAAGGAGATGGCAAAGATGAAGAAGTACATGGGTCAGCACAAACGCCCTGCCGTGACGACAATCAAGGTGAACACTGGTCTACACCGGGCATACATCGCAACGTTGATTTCAGATGTCAAGCGATCTCAAATGAGATGCTGTCAAAGGAGCCCTGGCCACTTTCAGTGGTTACAGTATGTATTGCCATGCTCATCCTCTAACTCACGAAATGTGCCCCTGATGATCCTGGCATCCATCTTCAGACGAAGGATGGAGACACGGTCGACTGCGTGAAGATCAAGGACCAAATGAGCATGCAGACTGCACTTGCAAAGGGACATGAAGTTCAAGTAGGTCGATGTTGCCCCTCCCTTTCTGGGGTTCCGTCTCAGTAGAAGTTGTGACAGTGGCGAATTGTGTACCTCTAAGGGCCCTTGTTACCAAGGCCACTCTCTCCTGCTATTGGGACGAGGAAAACCCCCTCATACATAGTGATTGCTTGGTCGTGGTGCAGATGCAAGGCCCCACCGTATCCAACTCCATGAAGACAAGTCCAAAAGCCAACCATACACTACAAAGCTGGGGCACTTGTCCACCTGGCACAGTCCCGGTGCGCCGAATCACTCGTAAGGCACATTGCAGAAGACATGCTATTGATGATGGGCCTCATAACAGTCCCTTAGAGTTTTTTGGCAAGGCCAGTCCTCCTCAGCAGGGTTGCTTAGCTCATGTCCGTGGATCCATGCTGAGGCCCCTTCTGATTTGTTGTGGACCTCACACCGTTGTGTGGTCTTCATCTGCAGTTGCGGAGATGATGCGAGCAGGCTCAGTGGCACAATATATGACCAAATATCCAGGCGCCTCAGAATTAGCACCGCAGTCTCAGGGTGGCAGTGAGGGCCAATTTGTGCCAAAACGTCAAGGGTTCACTGTTGAGGACATGGAATCTGGCGACGGGAGCGTCAAGATTAACAAGAATGCCGTGGAGAAACCTTCCGTTGCCGGCCATGAGGTCAGTGCACTTTCATCCCAAGACGCTTGTGTTATTTTTGAGTGACCTGACAATTCGAGGTCGTAATACACCTTGTTCAGGTATCTACACCAAGTAAAGGACATGGAAAACCTCAACTATGCATTGCTGCTTTTTGACATAGGACTCTGTGCTCTGTTCTTGGTGAGCAGTATGCAGTTACACAGTACCCCAAGTATGGGTCAACCCCCATATACGGATCCAAGGCCACTTACAACATCTGGAATCCTTATGTCCAATATGGTGATGAGTTCAGCTTGACACAGACCTGGCTTGTCGCCGGGTCATACGGTGCTGGAGACCTGAACACCATTGAAGTTGGACATCAGGTAAGTCCTTTCTCCTTTGCAGACGACACACAGTATTCTGGACCTGTCTGTGTTGTTGCCTTGAGAAACGTGCGTAATACCGACATGAGCTAGTGCAGAGGGCTGACAATGCTCTCGCTTGGATCACTGGCAGCTCTACCCTAACAAGTATGGAGATTACAACTCTCGCCTCTTCATATATTGGACTGTAAGTTCTGCAATGCTCTGCCCTTATCACCTCCAACTGCAATTACCAATAAGCCGCCACCAGCTTACTAATGTCAGATGACTTCACATGTTTTTATCCACAACAATTGCAAGGATGCACTTGTGCTGTGATTGTGGGCTGCAGTCATAAGTTCTGTACTCTGCTTATAGCTCACTGCTGCTGCAATTCGTACGCAGAGGGATGCCTACAAGACCACTGGCTGCTACAACCTGGACTGCAGCGGCTTCATTCAGACAAACAATGCCGTGTATATTGGTGGCAAAATCTCACCTGTGTCGGGCTACGCAGGCACCCAGTACGAGTACACTGTACTAGTCTTCAAGGTACACACCAATTTCTCATGTCTTGCAGCTGAATTCCAATAGCTTTGGGCCTCTAGGCTTTCTATAAGTGGTGTGTGTTGCATTGCAGCCAACAACTTCAGACTTTTGCCCCATAAAGGCTTCAATATGGTTGAATTAAGTCATCTCGATGTGCAGGACCCTGGTAGCAAGCACTGGTGGCTTCAATTTCAGGGCCAGTGGGTCGGATACTGGCCATACTGGATCTTCAACCGCCTGAACAGTTATGCAAACATTGTACAATGGGGTGGCGAGATTGTGAACAATCAGCACAATGGCAGGCACACCGGTACTTACATGGGATCAGGATGGTATGCATCAAGGGGTTACAAGTACGCTGCCTATGTCCGCAACCTGCAGTACGTGAATCCTTACAACACGCTTTACAACACCAACAACCAGCTGGCAAGCATTGTCACCAACAGCAACTGTTACAGCATCCTGGTGGGCTCCAACCCTGGCAACTGGGAGTCATACTTTTACTTTGGCGGCATTGGGTACAGCTCCATTTGCCCCTAAAGGAAACCACCCCGTTCAACAGGGAAATAGTAACAACAATGTCAGCACGCACTCTGCTTCCTTGGCGGTGCTCCAGCATCCTAAATAGCCTGTCGGAATTGCATGTGCTCACCTGTGGATACTAGTGTCGCACTGTCACCTGAGCCACCTTAGCATAGGGCTTCCTTTCATGATAGCCCACATTTTGCAATGTTTTTTGCCTGAACAATGTATCGGCTTGAATTGGCAACTAATTCTGTTCATGCGCACCGCATGCCTTCTCTCTTCCTCTCTGGTTGGTCAAGAACCACCGGTTGGCTTCCTGGTGACAAGTGCTAGCTTTGCTCACTTCACAAGTTCGATATGTAAAATTTTGCGGTTTCACTTCACATCCTTGACATTGTGAAGTTGAGTGCTTACCCTGCAAGATAGATTGTAAATCGGCTGTCATGCGCTGAGGACTTTTCAGCAGCTTTATCAGGGCTGTGAGTGCTGTAAAATTGGAAAGCATTTCATTGTACATCCGATTAGAAGTACGGCAGCTGTGAGAGTCACTGCACTACCAAAGTCTTCTGGAATCGCGTATCCTTCAACACTAGCTACTGCTGTATGGCTAGTTGCTGATTGCATATTGAATAATGGCAACATATGATGACAACTTCCAGCGGTGGCCGGTTTGCCGCCGCTGGTTTATCAAAGGGTCCAATTATTTCATCCCACAGGCCTCAGTTGCGTGTTACAGTTGCGGCTCTCATAAAGCCTGCACCGCTTGCAGAGTTTAGCCCTTCTTCAGCATTCTATGCGCGCACGAAGCCAGGAAAGAAGGGCTCGCCCATACAGGATCGGGGCTGGGAAAGGCCAGCCCAAAGACGAATGGAACGAAGTTCGGGAAGGGGCCAGGGGAAGCACTAAGAAAACACAAGCACAAAAAGAAACGAAGCAGCCACGAAGCACTCAGTAACCCCTGCTAAACAGCCTCTGGTCAGAGAAACTTGGCTCCTGGAAGCAAGTCCCTTGGAAGGCAGGCCACTGGCTTCCGTGGCGGTGCTCCAACTCCAAAAGTCAACCCGTGTATATGTGTTAACTCGCGAGTACTAGTCAAGCCCAGGGCGAACTAGGGCTCAGCTTTGCCCTGATGTATGTAGCTTCTCTTAGCCTAGTGCTTCGTTTCGTGTAGCCGCTCTCTTTGCACTACTCTTCCTTTCGAAGTTACCCATATACACACAGGGAAGGATCAAAGCCTCCAGATGACATTGGCAGTAGGGATGTTAGGAGCAAAACCCCTGAAGGTGAAGCCCTTGAGCACTCAGCGCATAGAGCGTACACAGGGCAGCGGAAGTCTAGCCCTATGGCGCCCCCGTCAGGCAGCGACTCCACCTCCTGGGCTCGAGCCGGCAACTGTAGCGACAGGGGCACAGCGACGGGCTAGTCACAGAGCCGACAGCGAGCGCACGACGGGCTGCGACGGCACAGAAAGCAGCAGGGCTGCGAGCCGGCAGCGAGCTGCGGCGACCGATGCGGCAGGCAGCGGTAGGGCAGCCCCGCTCTCTCTGGGCCTTATTGGACTGAACTCCTCAGTCCGGTCTCAGCCCACCATGACAGCGCTTCACGTGCCACCCTTCCCCTTGAGAAGGAAGTGCTTCTCAGAAGGGAGCGATGGCTGTGAAAGAGAAAAGCTCCTCGAACCTACGGCTATGGCTGTGAGAGGCCAGCCCGAAAACATTTACAAGGTCTGAATGGCCGGATGGCGTAAGATGCAAAATTCTATTCTCCAAGACGTCAGCAAGAGGAGCTCAATAACCTCTAGTCAGCAAGCAGCAGATCAGATTAACAGAAACTGATAGCTGGATGGTACTGGGGAGGCTACCCACCTCACCAGTCGGGCGAACAACGACGCGCGCGACGTTGGACCAAACAAATCCGAACAACGGAGCGATATGGCGACGAAGGCGCAACCTGAAATCCTTGTGCGCAACGGCGACGTAGAGCCTGAGGCGGCAATTACGATCAGCACACAAATACAAGGCACGAGCCACGGTACGCCGCAGGATGGGGTAAGAAGGGACTGATGAACTGCCGCCATGCTCAATGGCTGCTCCAAGGTGAACGAAACTTGTTATGGTTAGCTTTAAACCAATATTGTGGCCCCAAGGAGGAGGTGGAAGAAGGCCAACAGAGCAACTCCTGCAGCTTTTAAGTGCTCGACCGCAGCTAGTCAAAAGCAAAAGGATCACACACTCAGTGAAGGGGTAGGCCGAGTCTGCACCAGTCAAGGGCGGGTCCGAGACAGTGGTGGGACAGACTACCAGAAGAAGCTACGACTGTGGCTATAGATGACAGCTGAGGAGCTACCACAGCTGGCAATTGCCCCACGAGCCGTGGGCTGCGACAGAGTTGCGTTCAAGGTGGCGCTGGTCATCTTGTGTATCGTACATTGACTCAATTGCCTTTGTGCAGCTTAAGGACTCGGTAAACGTCTCGCAAGCCACATAGCTGCGGAAATGATGGCATAAGTAGCGGAAGACTCGTCACTAGTTTCAACGTCCTCGATCTCTGACCACTGCTTGCTTGCCTTGCCTTTCACCAGGCCTCCTTCAACGCCTAACGGTTGCTTCCATACGCACGTAGTGTAGAACAGACAACAAGTGTCTTAGGCTCGTTACGAGTTTGACAAGGGCATGCACACGCACATCAAGGGGCTCAAGGCCTTCTCCAACCTCTACCAGTGCCGGAATGCACCTGGGAGGTCGTGACGATGGATGTTCTCACAAATCTACCAAAGACAAGTGCAAAGAATGATGCGATCTTTGTCGTGTTTGACGAGTTGATCAAGTTGGTGCAGGTTGAAGCGATCAACTGCCATGTCTGCAGCCAATCTAGCCAAAGTATACGTCAGTCTGGTGTTTAGGAATCTCGGTCATCCAAAGATTATTGTGTCTAGTAGAGACCCACTTGATCAGCCGATTGGAAAAGGATTTATCTAAAGCTTTGGGAACTGAGTTGGCTATGTCAACGGCGTTCCATCCTCAAACGGATGGCCAGACTGAAGGGGCCAACAGAACACTTGTGAATAAATGCTTAGGTCGGCAGCAAAAGGCAGTCGACTGGGAAATTCTCCTACCAGCAGTGGAGTTTGCTCACAACAACTCAATCAGCGCGTCGACGGGCTTCACAGTATTCTTCCTTGACCAGGGAAAGCATCCGAGAGACCCTGGGTCAACGCGCAGAAGTCATCGGTCAGCGGCCAGCGGCAATGGTCAGCGGTCAACGGGGGGCCGGTCATTCACCCGTGACGGAGGAGCCAGTCTGGAGAGCGTGCGAGGGCCGGCGCTGATCCCGCTGCCCCGCCGGGGTGCGGTGGAGCCGCCTCGTGGTGGGCGCCCCGGGCCCGGGGGCACTCCTCGAGAGCTGCCGTTGTCGGAAACCTGCCGGCCAGGAGAACAGGACCAGGTCAGTGCCCCTCCCCTGCTTCCCTTCGAGAGCTCGGCCAGCCTCCCCCCCTCACCTCAGCTCCTTCGCAGCTTCCCCCGCGCCCCGAGGTGCCCGGCCCTCCTCCACCTTTGGCAGAGCCACTCTCTCCACCACCCGCAGCTGCCCACCAACCGGCTCGCTGCCCCACCTCCCGCCCGCCATCCGCAGCCCTCCTCCCCAGCAGGCCCCCCGCCTGCCTCTCCTCCATGGCGCGCCTCCGCCTTCCGGCGCTGCGCCTCCTGGCCCTGCTCGCGCTCCAGGCCTGCACCCTCCGTGGCGCCGCTGCCGCGCGGCCAGGTGAGCAGCCGCCTCGTTCTCAGTCACGCTCCTCGGTGCTCGAGCTTTGCCGGCGGACGCAAAGCCATGCTGCAAGGAGTCGCTTTCGGGCGTCGTGCTCCTGCCGCCGCCGCTTGCTGGCATGAGACAGTCGGGATAGCATGGGGCTCCAGTGCTTGCGGTTGGTGGAGTCACGAGTTGCTGACCTTGGCACGGGCGTCCGAGGTGTTTGCAGGCAACAAGGAGATGGCAAAGATGAAGAAGCACATGGCTCAGCACAAGCGCCCTGCCGTGACGACAATCAAGGTAAGCACCACTCTGATTGAAAAGATGTATACCGGGCATACATCGCAATTTCAAAGGTCGAGCTATCTCAAAAGGAAAAGCTCCCGAATGAGCCCTGCTGGCCGCAGTGAGCACTCACAATATGTGTTGCCATGCACATCCTTTCAACTTCCGAAATGTACCCCTAACGATCCTGGCATCCATCTTCAGACGAAAGACGGGGACACAGTCGACTGCGTGAAGGTTGAAGACCAGATGCGCATGCAGACTGCACATGCAAAGGGACATAGAGTCCAAGTAAGACGATGTTGCCCCTACCTTTCTTGGAATCCGGCTCAGAAGAAGTTGTAACACTAGCAAATCGTGTAATTCGAGGGCCCTTTTGACCAAGGCCACTCTCTCCTGCTATTGGGATGATAGCACACCCCTCATACATAGTAATTGCTTGGTCGTGCTGCAGATGCAAGGCCCCTTCGTTCCGATCTCCTCAAGACGAGTCCGAAAGCCAACCATACACTACAAACCTGGGGCATCTGTCCAAGTGGCACTGTCCCTGTGCGCCGAATCACCCGTAAGGCACCTTGCAGAAAGAAGACATGCCATTGATGATGGGCCTCATGACAGTCCCTTGAGGTTGTTGGCAAGGACAGTCCTCCCAAGCAGGGTTGCTTAGCTCATGTCCGTGGATCCATGCTTAGGCCCCTTCTGATCTGGCGTAGACCTGATAGGCTTGTGTGGTCTTCATCTGCAGTCGAGGAGATGATGCGAGCAGGCTCACTGGCACAATATATGGCCAAGCATCCAGGCGCTTCACAATCAGCACCAGAGTCTCAGGGTGGCAGTGGGGGCCAATTTGTTCCAAAACGTCACAATGTGACTGCTGAGGACATGGATTCTGGCGATGGAAGCGTGAAACTCAACAAGAATGCCGTGGAGAAACGTTCCGTTGCCGGCCATGAGGTCAGTGCACTTTCATCCTGAAACGGATGTGCTTTTCTGATCTCATTCTAGAGTGACTTGACATTTTGAGGACGTGATACACCTCAATCGGTTATCGACACAAAGTAGTCAAGGACATGGAAACGCTCAAGAATGCATTGCTGCTTTCTGACATAGGATCCTGTGCTCTGTTCATGATGAGCAGTATGCAGTCACACAGTACCCCAGGTCTGTTTCAACCCCCATGTATGGTTCCAAGGCCACTTACAACATTAGGAATCTTTATGTCCAATATGGTGATGAGTTCAGCTTGACACAGACCTGGCTTGTTGCCGGGTCATACGGTGCCGGAGACCTCAACACCATTGAAGTCGGACATCAGGTCAGTCCTGTCTCCTCTGCAGACGACACTCACTATCCTGGACCTGTCTGTGTCTTTGCCTTCAGATAAGTGCTTGAAAACGACAACTGAGCTAGTGCTTGAGAGGGCTGACAGTGCTCTCTCTTGGATCATTGGCAGCTCTACCCCAACAAGTACGGAGATCACAATTCTCGTCTCTTCATTTATTGGACTGTAAGTCCTCCAATGCTCTGCCCTTATAACCTCCTACAGCAACTAGCAAAGAGCAGCCACCGGCTTATTGATATCAGATGACTTCACAAATTTGTATGCACGGCATTTGCATGAATGCACTTGTGCTGCAATTGTGGGCTGCAGTGTGAGTCTCTGTGCCCAGCTTACAGCTTACTGCTGCTGCAATGCCTGCGCAGAGGGATGCCTACAAGACCACTGGCTGCTACAACCTGGACTGCAGCGGCTTCATCCAGACAAACAACGCCGTGTATCTTGGTGGCAAAGTCTCACCTGTGTCGAGCTGGGGAGGTACCCAATACGAGTACACTGTACTAGTATTCAAGGTACACACCAATGTGCCATGTCTTGCCGCTGAAAATGGATAGGTTTGGGCCTCTAGGCTATCTACAAGTGGTTTGTGTTGCATCGCAGCCAAGTTTTAGACTTCTGAAAGGGCTGCCCCATGGAAGGCTTCAGTTGTATTGAAGTGAGTCATCTCGACGTGCAGGACCCTGGTAGCAAGCACTGGTGGCTTCAGTACCAGGGCCAGTGGGTGGGTTACTGGCCGTACTGGCTCTTCAAACGCCGAAACAGCTGTGCAAACACTGTACAATGGGGTGGCGAGATTGTGAATGCTGAGCACAATGGCAAGCACACCGGTACTTACATGGGATCAGGATGGTATGCGTCAAAGGGTTACAAGTACGCTGCCTATGTCCGCAACCTGCAGTACGTGACTCCTTCCAACACGCTCTACAATACCAGCAACCAGCTGGCAACCATTGTCACCAACAGCAACTGCTATAGCATCTCGGTGGGCTCCAACCCAGGCAACTGGGAGTCTTACTTCTACTTTGGCGGCATTGGATACAGCTCTATTTGCCCCTAAAAGAACCACATCTACCCAATAGGGGAATAGTGTAACAATAGTGTTAGCACACTGGTTCCGTAGCGGTGCTCTGGCTCCCAAAGTCAGCCAAACCACTTTCTGTGAGCTCACCCGTGAGTACTAACGTCACACTGTTACCTCAACCACCTTAGCACAGGGCTTTGCTCAATGTTTGCACTAGTTTGTGCTTGAAGAACGTTCTGGCTTGATTCAGCTACCCTTTCGTTTCAGCCGCACCCCGCGCCTTCTCCCTCAGCCCTTTGGACCCTGTTCAAACTTTCTGGGCTGGCTTTCACAGTCCCTGCCCCATTCAGATAAAAGAAAGTGCTCTCTTCAAGGGGAGCGCCTCTCTCTCTCTCTCTCTCTCTCTCTCTCTCTCTCTCTCTCTCTCTCTCTCTCTCTCTCTCTCTCTCTCTCTCTCTCTCTCTCTCTCTCTCTCTCTCNCTCTCTCTCTCTCTCTCTCTCTCTCTCTCTCTCTCTCTCTCTCTCTCTCTCTCTCTCTCTCTCTCTCTCTCTCTCTCTCGTTCGTTGTTCGAAAACATTCCAACCAAACCATCGATTGGCTTCCTGGTGACAAATGCTAGCTTTGCTCAGTAGTCGCTTTGACAGCTTATTCCCCAAGTTTGATATGAATATGTTGCGGCTTCACCTCACATCCTTGACGTTGTGAAGTTGCATACTCACCCTGCAAGATAATGTGCTGTCATGTGCTGAGAAGTTCCATTCTCCAGGGCTGTGACAGTTTGGTTTATTGCTCTTAAAGAATAACGTAATGATCATTCCACTCTGGCCCACATTATCAAAACTGCAGCTGTGATCGTTATTGCAGTGCAAAGTCATTTGGGTTCACTTGTTATTGAACAGTAGCTAGCTGCTGTTTGGCTAGTCGCTGATTGCGTCACATGATCTGTTGCAAGCCCAGAAAGGTGGGCAATGCTCATGATTACCGTGTGATGAAGAATGCAAGACATGACGACCAACGTCCAGCATTAGCTGGTTAGTCGCTGCTGCTTAATCTAAGAGTCCAACTACGACAGTACAACAGCTACTTCCCCTCCTCCACCGTGTTGCTCAACAAGTTGATGTGCGCCGCTGTAGTTGGGAGGGCAGCTTGGCCTACACTAGCATTACACAGGGCGTCAATCGCGTGTTACAGCTGCGGCTCTCACAAAGCATGCAGCGCTCGCAGGCTTAAAGCTCTTCTTCAGCAATCTGGGCGGGCACTAAGCCAGGCCACTGGCTGCCGCGGCGGTGCTCCAGCTCTCAAACTTTGCCCGTCCCATCTGTATGTGCTGACTCGCGGTACTAGTCAAGCCCAGGGCGATGCAGGGCTCAGTGTTTCCCCGATATAGTTAGCCCCTCTTAGCCTAGAGCTCTATTATGTATAGCCGCACTCTTTGCAATACTCTTCTTATCAACCCTAATGTTGTACACACAGTGAAGGGTCAAAGCCTCCCAACAAATATGGCAGTAGAAAATGAAAAGAGAAAAACCCCCTAAAGGTGAAGCTTTCGAGCATCCAGCGCATACAGCGCACAGTGCAGCGGAAGCTTTGCCCTGTGGCGCCCCCGTCAGGCAGCGACCCACCTCCTGGGCACGAGCCAGCAACTGTTTGCCGGTGGCACAGCGACGGACTTGTCACAGGGCCGACAGTGAGCGTACGACGGGCTACGACGGCAAGCAGCAGGGCTGCGAGCCGGTAGCGAGCAGCGGCGACAGCTGCGGCAGGCAGCAGCAGGTTTGCGACTCTTACTCCGGGCCTCACTGGACTGAACTCCCCAGCCCCTTGTCAGCCCAATACTTACAGCGCTTCATGTGCCACCTTTTCCTTGAGAAGAGTGCTTCCCAGAAGGGGGCGACGACTGTGACAGATAGTGACTCTCTCAAAGGGGACAAGGGCTGTGAACAGCCAGTCCGCAGAATTGACAAGGTCCGAATTGGTTAAACGCACTTCTTTAAAGCTTGCCCAGTAGGATAATTACGCCGTGACCTCTAGTGAGAAGCCGCAAAGCAGAAAGGCTAGCAGCCGGAAAGAAGAAAGTGCTCGCCATTGAGGATAGGGGCTGGAAAAGCCAGCCCAAAAAAGATGTACAATTTGGGGGTGTCTCGAGGGTTGCCCACAGAGCCACCGCTGGGTGAGGGTGTGTGTCGTGCCATATGATGTCGGCTGCCATACGACGTAGATAACTTGAATTAGCACAGAAATAGTCGACAGGCATTCCGCAGGTCATCAGCAGGGTCAAGTGTAGAAGTAGACTTGGCGATATTTCGATGATGTATGTTGCGAAAAATATATATATAGAACAGCTCATAAGGTATGGCAGTCGCATTTATCTGAGAGTCAGAACTCAGCTGGCGATGTCTCTGTAAAATGTGTGCAAGCAACGAGATATTCAATCATGTACTCAATGCAGGTCCTGAGGATAATTGTTGAGTCCGTAGAGCTGAGCCAATAGGTAGCAACTTGGTTTCCGGATCACATAGATAGTGCCTCGAGCTAGAACGGGGGCCTAGCCCAGCCTATCTACTTCGTAACAGGGGCCAAGCCCAGTCCTATCTCTACTTCGAACAGGCTCCAAGCCTTGATGTAGAAGAACCGTGTGTCCAAGCAAAGATGCAGTATGCACTCTTGCAAGGAACAGAAGGCGCTGGATGTATGCAACACCTCAGAGCAACACAAGGTTATGCTTGTCAGCTGCTCTCAACAACACACAAGGTCACAATGCTTTGTGTCTCACCACGTGTGTCCGGTCTTACGCGCCGGTGACGGAAGCTTCCCGGAGGTAAGGCTCTCTAGCGGCTATTACGCGGACGCCTATGCCACGCCCTCTTGGCGTGACACTTAAACGCACGTGCTACGCTCGTGCTTGTAACAGCGGCGATGGCGGCGGCGATGAGGCAGCAGTGACGGCGACAGTGGCGGCAGCGGCGGCAGCGGCGGCGGCGACAGCGGCAAAAGCCAGAGGGAGAGACAGAGCCGAAAAAGACTTGTCTCGGCTCCGGTCCTCCACACCCTTATGCTTGGTCAGGAGATGTACATTGTTGAATGGAGTGAGCTATGTAGCTTATCAAACCCCAGACCTCAAGGCCAGTGTGACCTGAGGAGCACTCCTACCATTGTCCTACCATTTCCCACTACGGCCTAGCTAGCCGATTACCCACGGCTCGTTGAGGTGAATCACACCTTTCGACGCGCCTACCGGGACTACCTCGGTCTATGATTGAGGGCCCATCTGTGTGTGGTGTGGGTGGCAAGAGAGGCACTGCTCACTGGTGTCAGAAGTGATTATGGGCGGCAAGATGCCCGCACGCCGTGACCAGGCTGTCACGGCTAGTTGATTGGTTGGACCTTCCCCGTGTCCGGCGGAGCTGGGGCGACGGTTCGGGCGGTGGGCCCGCGTCGGACGGAACGTGAGCAGCGATTGGAGACTACGCACGCGTCTGGCGGGACGTAAGCAGCGATTGGGTGATGCTTCCCGCTTCTGACGGGAGCGGGCGGCAATTGAATTCGAACGTCGCCAAGTGGGTGCTTCGGCGACACCTGGGCACCATGGCTGACCAAAGCGAGTGAGAGGTCCCGCGCTTGCGTCTTCTCTTCACACCAAGCTGATGGATGACCTGCCTTGAATTTCCACGCATGCGGCCACCTCCGCGTCCGAGTCAGCACCGACACGAATCGACCACCGACGGGACGGCAAACGACACTTGACGACAGAAATACGACTACGAGTGCACGCGCGGCACGAGGCTGCTGGCCTCGTACTGCTGGCCTCGTACTCGGCCGCTGGTGGCCTCGTACTCGGAGACTAGTTGTCTGACCTGCAACTGCTCAACAGGGGTTACTGAGCTCCTTGGTTCCCTGTGTGCTTGAGCGCTTTCTCCGGCCCCTTCGCACCTTGTTCATTCTTTTTCTGGGCGGGCCTCTCAAAGCCACCGCCCTCTCCTGGAAGCGTCTGCTCTGTCCGAATTGCATCTTCTGACTAGAGGTTGCTGAGAGCCCCCTTGCTGCCGTCTTAGCACTTCGTACCTTGCTTTCTGCGCCATCCGGCTCCTTCCGGCCCTGTCCATTCTTTTGGGCCGAATCTTTCCAGTGTACCGTGTTGCGGTCTGCCAAAGACTCAAGGCATGCTGCATCTAGCTTGGTATAAGGTCCCAGGATGTCGCATACTGTATTGAATTCAAAGCTGGCTTTGGAAAGATGCTCTCAAAGTTCCACATTCTCGATGATGTACCCCACTGGTCTTGTCTGCTTTACACGCACCGCATACATAAATGTTAAGATTGGCTCGAATAGCGCGGTGTCGGGATGGCTGGATCCTCTACCATAACCTATGGGCTGAAATCCTGACAGGTAAAACCTGCCCAGTAATGTCCACTGGTGGTAGATTGCGTATTGCGTGTAGGATCCAGAATGTGCTGCTTCCCGAACGTCCTGCGGGAGCAACGTGTCCCATAGCGCAAAAGTAGAAGGTATGACGAGAGTGGGGTACTGCTTGAGCAGGATGTCGAGGTGGTGTTGCGCAGCCTTGCGATCTTCTGAAATAATAGCGATATCAAAGTATTAAGCTACACCTCAATTTGGCTCTGCATCGCAGCTTTGAGCCCGTTGGCTCTACACGAAATATTTCCAATGAAACAATGCCGTCCGAAGGTAAAAACAACTCAATCATTCCGTTGAAGGAAACCCCAGTTTCTGCAATCCCACGTCTTCCTGACCTGCATTGAAGGTCAACGCTGACGTTGCTGCAGTAATGGTGGACGCTGACCATGCTTCCTTCGCACGGATATGAGCCACCAAAGGGATACACAATCGTGCCGCCTTATTCGGCTCATGCGTCCCTCCACCTGTAGTTCTTCCAAATCGATAGAGGTCATATCAGATTCCGTTCTGGCTTGAGAATCCGTACGGGCTGGCGTGCCTGTTGCTGGTCAGCTGCAACAAGATCCAAATTTCTCTTCAAAGCCTGGACAGCCAGAGGAGGCAATGGTTCATCTTTCTGCTTTCCTTCCAGAGTAGTCTCCACTGGATCTGCAGGTCCATCCTCCTTGTCGGGGAGGGTCTCCTCCGGAGCTATTGGTTCCTTTCTCTCTGAATCTACTGTAAAGAGTACCAGTCTTAGCTGATTTGCTATTTGGACTCCACCCCTTTAATAGAGGCAATGTAACCCTACGAGTGCATGACAGTATTCACCCTGGTCGATACCATGCTACTTCGGCGTGATATACTACACGGAATTCCAATGGAAGCAAATCCTCTATGCTCAACAAGCTTCTATACGTAGTTGCTCGGAATTATCATGCATACAGTGGAGAAAAGATTATGCTGAATTGAATTTTGTGCTTTAAAAGTAGTACACAGAGGACGCCTAGTGACTCCACCACCACTGTCGATGCCAACAGTACCGCTTTTACCTGATATTACACTGAGTTACATCGTTTCTCCCTAACTTGCTGTACGGCAAATTATCAAGATTGACTGTGCACCTGTGTCCAGGAGTACCAGTGAATGTGTTTTAATCTCTTGTTCGGAGCGTCAAGTCGAGCAAGAACAAGTTTGCCTTGCCAGTGTGCCGCTTTGAGGTCACCAGAGCTCGTCGGTAGAAGGCTATTTAGCACCAGGTCCTGTCCAGTATGCCTGCCCATGCCTTCTTGGCACGTCCCGGACGTGCTCTCGACGCGCTCTGGTGGATTAGTGGCGGCGACGGCGGCGGTAGTGACGACGACAGCAGCGATGGCGGCAGCAGCGGCGGCGGCGGCGAAATTTCGGTTCAGCCAAAGGAAGAAACTTAACCGAGTAGCTCGGTTCCAGCCCTCCGCTTGCTTATCCTCGGTCCGAAGACTGAGATTTTTGAATGGGGCGAGCTCTCTGGCCCATTTGGCTTCCCCTCCGCCTTTGTTCCCAAGGGCCATGGTAGCCTGGGACCATTAATCACCCCACTACCTAACATTACCCGCCGTTAGCTAGGCCGGTACCCGCCAACACTCGTCAAGGTGGGTCAAACCCATGGAACCGGGCTCTAGGGCTTTTTGGCAATCTTTGGGCCCTTTTTCGAGCGTTGCAGGGGTTAGGATAGGGCTTGCGCGCCGATGCCACATTATGGCTCAGCGGCAGATGAGCATCTTTCTTGACCGGAGCTGAGCTGGAGGTACCGTGTTCGCGACCACTGTTCATACCAGATTGATAGATGACGTGCCTCAGATGTTAATGTGGGCAGCCACCTCACATGCCTTGTCATATCGACATCATCTCAGCCACCGACGAACCTCATGACAGAGTACAAAATAATATATCTCACTTGTATTATTGATCGCTCATGATAACATTTTGTTTGTTGTCAAGTGCTGTCATCTTTGATCTTCATCATTCATTAAATCCTACACCCAAAACCCCTTAAATCTTAAAACCCTTTGATCTACTTTGACATGGCTTCTACCAGCGAAAGTGATCAAAAGAATACGTCCGAGAACACGGGAGTCAGACCTGGCGGGGGGTGTGGGGGGGCGGTCAAAGCTGCGTGGGGGCGGTCCACGGTCAGCCGGGGAGGCGGTCAATAGAACGGTCAAAGGGGTGAGTGGTCAACGGTCAACAATGCGCACGTGCGAGGCGGGGTGAGTGCCCGTTGACTGGGAGGCCGGGGAGGGCGTGCGGGGGCCAGCGCTGACCGCGCAATTTCGCCGGCCAAGGGAAGGCCGCCGCGTGGCGGGCGCCGCGGGGCCTGGGGACTCCCCTGGACAGCTGCCGTCCATGAGAGAAGGACCAGGCCGGGACCCCCCCCGCTTGCGCTTCATAAGCTCGGCCAGCCTCCGACCCCCTCACCTCAAATCCCCCGGAGCTCCCCCCGCGCCCCGACGTGCCCGGCCCTCCTCCGCCTCTGGGCGAGCCGCCATCCCCACCACCCGCAGCCCTCAAGCCGGCTCGCTGCCCCAGCCTCTTGGCGGCCCTCCGCCAGCCCTCCTCCCCAGCAAGCCCCCCGCCCGCCGTCGCTTCGCCATGGGGCGCCTGCGCATTTTGGCGCTGCTCCTCCTGGCCCTGCTCGCGCTCCAAGCCTGCTCCCTCCGCGGCGCCGCCGCCGCACGGCCAGGTGAGAAGCCGCCTCGTCTAGCCAACTTGATGCTCGAGCTCGGTCAGCACACGTAATGCCATGCTGCAAGGGGACGCATACGGGTTTCGTGCTTCTGCCGCCGCTGCTTGCTGGCATGAAACAGTCGGGGTAGCATGAGGCTCAAGTTCTTGGGTGGTGGAGTCACGAGTTGCTCACGCCTGGCACGGCGTCCGCATGTCATCGAGGCGTTTGCAGGCAACAAGGAGATGGCAAAGATGAAGAAGCACATGGCTCAGCACAAGCGCCCTGCCGTGACAACAATCAAGGTGAGCATCACTCTGTGCATTGGTCAGTACCGGGCAAACATCGCACGGTCGGATTCAGAGTCGAGAGGTCTCAAAGGAGATGCTGTGAAAAGAGCCCTGCTGGGTGCTGTCAATGCTTATGGTACGCCCATGCACATCTTTTCAACTCCAAAGACGTGCCCCTGACGATCCTGGCATCCCTCTTCAGACGAAGGATGGAGACACGGTCGACTGCGTGAAGGTCGAGGACCAGATGAGCATGCAGACTGCACATGCAAAGGGACATAAAGTCCAGGTAGGTCGATGTTGCCCCTCCCTTTCTGGGGTTTCGGCCCAGACGAAGTTGTAACAGTGGCAAACTGTGTACCTCTGAAGGCCCTTCCAATCAAGGCCAATCTCTCCTGCTATTGGGCTGACAGCACACCCTCATACATGGCAATTGCTTGGTCGTGGTGCAGATGCAAGGCCCCACCGTATCCAATTCCATCAAGACGAGTCCCAAAGCCAACCACACACTACAAAGCTGGGGCATCTGTCCAGCTGGCACTGTCCCTGTGCGCCGAATCACCCGTAAGGCACAGTGCCAAAGACATGCTATTGACGATGGGCCTCCTAACAGTCCCCTGAGTGTGTTGGCAAGGCCAGTCCTCTGAAGCATGGCTGCTTAGCTCATGTCTGTAGATCCATGCTGAGGCCCACTTCTGATTTGTTGTGAACCTGAAAGGCTTTGGTGGTCTTTCATCTGCAGTCGAGGAGATGATGCGAGCAGGTTCATTGGCACAGTACATGGCCAAGCATCCAGGCGCCTCACAATCAGCACCGGAAGTTCAGGTTGGCAGTGGGGGCCAATTCGTGCCAAAACGTCACAATCTGACTGCTGAGGACATGAATTCTGGCGATGGAAGCGTCAAAACCAACAAAAACGTCGTGGAGAAACCTTCCGTTGCCGGCCATGAGGTTAGTGCACATTCATTCTAAAGCGCTTGTGACTTTCTGGTGTTGTTTTTAGTGACCTGACTCGTTGAGGGCGTGGTAAACCTCAATCGGGTATCTACACAAAGTAAAGGACATGGAATTGCTTAAGTATGCATTGCTGCTTTCTGACATAACACCCTGTGCTCTGTTCATGATGAGCAGTATGCAGTGACACAGTTCCCAAGGTCTGATTCAACCCCCATATATGGATCCAAGGCCATTTACAACATCTGGAATCCTTATGTCCAATATGGTGATGAGTTCAGTTTGACACAGACCTGGCTTGTTGCCGGGTCATACGGTGCCGGAGACCTGAACACCATTGAAGTCGGACATCAGGTCAGTCCTGTCTCCTTAACACTACACTCACTGTTCTAGACCTATCTTTGCCTTCGAACCGTGCGGAGAACCGACATGCGAGCTAGTGCTTGGGAGGGCTGACATGCTCTCTCTTGGATCACTGGCAGCTCTACCCTAACAAGTATGGAGATCACAACTCTCGCCTCTTCATTTATTGGACTGTAAGTTCTCCAATGCTCTGCCCTTATTACTTCCAAAAAGCAGCCACGAGCTTACTACTGCCAGATGACTTTGTATCCACGGCAGTTGCAGGAACGCACTTGTGCTGTGGTGTGGGATGCAGTGTGAGTTTCTGTACCCAGCTTTTGGCTTACTGCTGCTGCAATGCGTGCGCAGAGGGATGCCTACAAGACCACTGGCTGCTACAACCTGGACTGCAGCGGCTTCATCCAGACAAACAACGCCGTGTATCTTGGTGGCAAAGTCTCACCTTTGTCGAGCTGGGGAGGTACTCAATACGAGTATACTGTACTAGTCTTCAAGGTACACACCAATGTGCCATGTCTTGCCGCTGAAATTTGATAGGTTTGGGCCTCTAGGCTTTTTACAAGTGGTTTGTGTTGCATCGCAGCCAAGTTTTAGACTTCTGAAAGGGCTGCCCAATGGAAGGCTTCGGTTGTATTGAAGTGAGTCATCTCGACGTGCAGGACCCTGGTAGCAAGCACTGGTGGCTTCAGTACCAGGGCCAGTGGGTGGGTTACTGGCCGTACTGGCTCTTCAACCGCCTAAACAGCCATGCAAACACTGTACAATGGGGTGGCGAGATTGTGAACGCTGAGCACAATGGCAAGCACACCGGTACTTACATGGGATCAGGATGGTATGCGTCAAAGGGTTACAAGTACGCTGCCTACATCCGCAACCTGCAGTACGTGACTCCTTCCAACGCGCTCTACAACACCAACAACCAGCTGGCAACCGTTGTCACCAACAGCAACTGTTATAGCATCTCGGTGGGCTCCAACCCAGGCAACTGGGAGTCGTACTTCTACTTTGGCGGCATTGGATACAGCTCCATTTGCCCCTAGAGGAACCAATTTGTACAACAGGAGCATAGTTTGACAATTATGTCAAGACAAATTTTGGTACCTTTGCCATCTTAGTATAGGGATTCCTTTTATGTAGCCCCACGTTTTGCAACAATTTTTGCCTGAACATTTCGGGCAAAAATGTAATGGCTTGATTGGCCACCCATTCAATTTCAAGTGCACACCGCGCCTTTTCTCACTCTCTCTCGTTGATCAAGAACATTCCAACCAACACTTGGCTTCCTGGTGACAAAGTCTAGCTTTGCTCAGTATTCGCTTGGACAAGTTCTTAAAATGAGATTAAAATCCTGCGCCTTAACTTCACAGCCTTGACATGTGAAGTTGTAAGATGAATTGTAATTCTGCTACTATATGCTAAGGAGTTTCAGCAATTTTCCAGGGCTTGTGACAGTTGGGAATTCGTAGAGCGATTAAATGAACACACTACTCTGGGCACATTAGCAGTGCGGCAGCTGTGATCGTTGGTGCAGTGCAAAGTCTTTTGGGTTCACGTATCCTTCAAAACCAGCCAGCTGCTGTTTGGCTAGTTGCTGATTGCGTCACATGATCTGTTGCAAGTCCAGAAAGATGGGCATCCTCATCTTGACCGGGTATTAATGGAATCTAAGGAATCTAAGTAACTTCCAGCATTGGCTGGTTTCTGCTGCTAATTCATTAGAGGGGTCCCACAAAAGGAAGCAGAGGGCTGGTCAGCTCTGTAGGGCTGCTGTTGTTAACGCTAAGAGTGGACGAGTCCTTACGCTCTCAAGTATACATTTGTTGAGATACTATTCAGTTTAAACACTGCATTTAGCAAATCAGGACCTGAGAGGATTAAGAAGAAAGTCCTAAAAGAAAGAAGAAAAAGCGAGAAGATGCCTCGATTGATCAACTCAGCTCTCTAACACAGTCTGTTTAGTTGTGGCAAATTTTACGATTGTTGTATGTTCTACTATTACAAAAGGGGGCCGGTGCCTGTTAGAGGCCAGCCCAGGAGCAAGGCCGTAGTTGCGCTGGCGAGCTCGGCACCAGCAGACAAGGGCCGCCGTTAGAGTGGGAGCGTCCTTCTGTGCACCGAGATAGTCCGATGGTGCTGACGTACCCTGGTTGCCACCTTAGGCACTTCTTTCTTTGGCTTTGAACATTGTCCATTCATTTTGGGTTGGCTTTGCCAGCCCCTCTTCTCAATGGGCGAGCACCTTGTTCTTAGGCTGTAGGCCTTTCCGGCTTTCCACTCTTCCTTCGGGCTGGCCTCTCCCAGCCACCAGTCAATCTGGCCGCGCTTTCTTCTATTGGCTCCCCGGCTGCTGTTATCTCCGGACGTGAGGCTGCTGACAGGGGTCTGATGTGCGGCCATCCTGAGCGGTGACTCTCCTGTCTGACACAGGTCTTGTTATGTGGACTTTGTTTGCTCTATCCAGGATGGTGTTTCGCAGCTCTCGCTCTCTTGAACAAAGTTGCTACTTCATTTACAACCATTGCTCTTTCTTATGAAAGGGGTCGAGGGCTGTGAAAGGCCAGACCATAGAAGTGAGCTACTCTATAGAGAGAAAGCGCGTGGAGTGCATGAAATGAAAGGGGGTCCAACTCAAGCCACTACAGTGTGCAAGCAGAGCCTACTGCAAACTAAACAAGGCCACATATACGGAGACCTAGAGTGAGGTGCCTAAGGTGACATAGGGGTGAGGGCTGTGAAAGCCAGCCCAGAAAAATGGATAAGGTCCAAAACGGTCCAAAACGAGCCGGGAAACGTAGAGAGCAATCATAAAGAGCGGCCTACTTAGTGGTAAAGCTAGCCTAAGCGCCAGAAGTTAGCAGGGGTTACTGAGTAATTTGTAGCTGCTTTCTTTCTTTGTGTGCTTTGGTTTCTTAGCGCTTCCTCTGGCTTCCTCTGGCCCCCTTCTCGTTCTTTGTTCATTCTTTTTTGGGCTGGCTTGTCCAGCCCCTATCCTCAATGGGCGAGCCCTTTCTCTGAAGTGCGGCGGGCACAAGGCGCCAGTGGGAGATGAATGCGGCTGCTGCTATGAAAGCGCCAGTGGGCGCCGGGACCCCCTGGGCCCAAGCAGAAGAAAGTGCTCGCCCATTGAGAATAGGGGCTGGAACAACCAGCCCGAAAAAGAATGAACAGAGTACGAGAAGGGGGCCAGGGGAAGCGCTAAGTAACAGGNCGTGGCAGACCCATGACCGAGGTAAGTGGACCTTGCACTAGCTGATGCTACGTCTGGCAGCACTGGTGTCTACAGGTTTTCAATTGCGTCGAGAGGACAATCACAATATTTGCCCTAACAAATGCAAGGGTTGGACTACGTGCAGGGTCGGCTGGCAGCGTCCGCGCCGCCGCTGGCACCCCCTCCCCCACCCTCTGCAGAGGCTTTGGCTACGCTTGAGGCCATGGGCTTCCCTCGGGACTTGGCGTTGCGGGCCCTAGCACAGGCCCGGAACGATCTGAATGTGGCTACCAACATCCTGCTAGAGTCCACAGCCTCTTGACACAAGGGCACCCTCAATTGCCCTCCATTCGTATTTGATTCTCAGCAGTCGTTTGAAGCGCGCTGCATCGTGAGGTTGCTGCTGACAGAGCTGGGGCTTAGTATATTGTCTTGTGCAACTCCACTCAAGTGGGAAGAGGTCACACACAGGCTAAGCTGATTCGCAAAGCTGCAGCTGGATCTCCAGATTAAGGTCAAGGAAACTCCTGCCTAATGGCATCACTCTCAGAAGGCACCATCAAACAGAAGGTGCACGGAAGTCTTGAGCTGCAACACAAAACCCCAGCTGTGATTTGAGATTTGGCTGCACTGAGTTACACGGCAACTGCGCTGTGGATTTCAGCCAAGTATATCGCGAAAGAAGCCGGGCTGTGCACATTGCTGCAGTTGAAGTTAGCCCTGATCCTTTAAGAGGACACAATCTCTTGACAAGTGAAAGCACTTTGGCCAGCTATGCGGGGTTACCGCCACAAAGGCTCATGTAAGCATATGCCCACAGCCCATGGCAGCTACTGCAAGGCGGGATTCTCCTGTTGCTCAAGAGACAAAAACCTCCAGTTGCTCCAGAAACAGCCGATGCATTGTCACAGTGACAGCCAGCGGCAAAGTCCTGCTGACTCAGTGCTGCAGCGTCTCCTCCTCGACAGCGAGAGGCGCGAGGAGCAGGCTGGTTCTCTGGATGGCCTTTGGGAGCTCCTGCATCACCTGCATGTTGCAGCAGCGGGTTATGATTCCACAATGGCTAGAGCCGGCAACAAAATGACGAGCGCATCTGCTTGGCAAGCACAAGTATGCATTGACAAGAGGTTGCCGTCAGCTCCAATGTAACATTTTCAGCATTGGTTGAAAAGTGGAGTAGGAGTTGCGTCTGGTGCGGCCGTTGTCTACACCTAGCAGGTCTTAGGGAGTGGATGCACCTCTTCCTTGCCGTCTTCAGATCCAATGAGCAGCCCCGCTTCATTGACAGCCTCCGTGAACACCTTCAAGGGATTGCTTGCATTCTGGTCACAACAAAGGCATACCTTCAGGATTCTCTCACTCACTAAGTCAGCAGTCCCCCCAATGCAGTAAACCAGTCAGTCAACAAGAGGGAATAGAAAGCGGCAATGTAGGGGCTCTTTGCACATTACACCATACAGTCAACAATCTCCCAGATCAGCTGAGCAGTGGATTCATCCTTCATCACAAGGAAGGGGTTCCTGGCCACGTACAGCTGGGTAGTCGCGGTAGAAGGACACCGCTTTGGCTTGCACCAGCCTGGGCAGGCTCCCGATAGCTCGAGCTCCCACGCGCATGCCTACACTTTGCCAGGAGTTGCACTTTGCTCAGGCACGTGCCAAGGCGCCAGTTCTGAGGCAATCGCGCAAACCATGAATTCACTGCTGTCAAAAGTTCAAGCAATGTGGGGATTAGCATGTGTTCTTAACCTAGCAACTCCTGCAGAGAATGGAGTGAATATGCTCCCAGCACCTGTTGTGAGGTGCGCAACATGGACAGCGAAGATGTGGGCCAGTAGCTGGTGGCGGGACTGACGCCATCCTGCTGGCTCTGCTTTACGCATGCCATCCCTGCCCAGCTGCCTTATATACTGCATGAGAAGATGGGTGCTTCTCTGTCAGAGATTAGAGATGCAAATGAAGGACATGATCAGCACAAAAGCCAGAGCAGCACGATAAATACACGTTGAGGCCACACATCAAGCAACAGCGTCCAGCAAGCCACCTTGGCATACGATGTCGCCTGGGTCGTGGCAGCAGGTAGGTGCACCCCACTGTCCCCGTTCTTCAGGGAAGCAAGCTTCTGCATGTCTGACTGTACCGCCTGCATACAGGACTTGGGTTTGAGGCCTCGTGAGAAGTCTGATTGCAGCAATTTAGGATGTGAGACGTACTTGATGTAAAATGCACAAACCGACCAGAGCCGTACACTTCGAAGACAAGACGTACTTGCGCCCTTCTCAAGCCAAGCCCGCTGTGGAAGGTAGCCACGGCTGCGAAGCTGCTCCAATCCTCACGCCTATCTCCGCTGCCATCTTCGACCACAACACTTGCTGGTCCTGCGCCGCCTGCTTTGTCTCCCTCGACTATGGCCGCAACTGCATCCTCCAACCCTGCATGCACAGCAGCCTGCATGACATTATGCAGCGACATCCAGAAGATATTAACCACATTTGTCGAGAGTCTTACTATGTGGACGCTGTAGCACCCTGGCAGGAGGCCTAAGGCAAGCTGTCAGAGAAGAGGCCTAAGGCCAGAGAAGTCTAGCTATGCTAATTAGCTACTCGCAACGAGCTTGACAAATGCTTGACCACCAACAACTGCAAGCAGCTCCTGTCAACCTAAGCTAGTAGACAGCAACCTGGTCCGCGAGGAACTGCAGGTAGTGCTCCTCCTTGAAGCTCCAACGCTCAAAGGGAGGGAGCGGTTTCGCACTCGCCACTGCGAGGTCGCCCTGGCATGTGAAGACGTAGCATCAGCTACTTTAAAACACGTACAACAATCAAACAACACCATGGAGTGATTTCGATAACCCCCTATTAGATGGGGACTCATGAACAGTCTCTTGTCACTTCATGATTCATATGATGATGACTTCGATCAATCTCGAATCGTCCGGCAAACCTTGGAGTCCAAAAGCTGGATGCGGCCAACGAGTGCATCATAGAACTTGCCGCTGCCACTCGCTGCCTCGTCCTTGGCGCTGTAGCTCTCACTGAAGCTCCGCACACGCAGCGACTCCAGCTCCGCATCGCCACCAGTGCCAGGGCCCCACGCGCTCACCCGCGCAAAGTCGACCTTGCCGCCCTCTGTCGATTGTGGGCGCACCTCAGGCCGGCTGTCCACTTCCTCTTGCTGCGCATGGGACGACCGGCCAGAGTCCTCTTCTTAGGCCATCAAGAAGACGCAACCAGAAGTGAGCCTCAGAGCGGCAACACTCAATACTGATAGCTGAGATTACGATGTTTCTACAAGCACGGTGCTGCCTTGGCTCCACAATGAACTCGAGTCTTAAAGCCAAGAGCCCAAAGAAAGAGTGTTATCAACTTGTACTTGCATAGCTCTCTGCTGGCGAGGGCCTTTCAGATAGTGTCGGGCACCGTGTCACCAAGCACATGATTCAGCATCATGCTGCAGGCCTTATGGGCTCAGGATGGATGCTTCAAAGATGCGAACGTGGATTTCTGATCATTGTTTGCGGGACACCAAGAGGAGACCGGCCGCACCTCCTCGACCTGCTTGAGGACGCGCCGGAGCTCGCGCGACTCCGCCGCAGAGGCCGGCTGCGGCGGCTGCTTCTTGCCGGCGGCCTTCCTCCCGCCCTTTGCCACCGGCGGGGCGGCCTTTCCAAAGCCCTGTGATCAACAGGTTGGCATGCCCAGCATCAGCAGCCCATAGAGGCTGCCAGCCCACAAAGCGGCAGGCCGAACACATCATCTTGACAAAAACTTATAAAATATAAGCAGCTGATTGCACTCGCTACACATCCAAATATTGCCAACAAATATGCTTCAGATCCCAGAGCAGGAAAGGAAAGGTGAAATCGTGCTACTGAAACCGGCAAGAGGAGGATGACCAGCACGATTCTGCGAGGCGAGCGACCTCGGACTCGGAGCCGTGGTCAGTGGCGGATGGTCGAGTTGCTGCCCATCGATGGTGCATGAAGTCTGGACTTCGCCAAGGGCAGGCCCTAAGCCCCTGCCCTGACCCTGAAACCCGACACTAACCGTACAGACTTAAGCCCATAAGTGCTGTTAAGCTTGTGATACTGACCCTGATCCCCAACACTAACCGCACAGACTTAAGTCCCTAAGTGCTGTTGAGCTTTCCGCTGTGGGACTGTAACACTGAGAAGTCCGGCATTGCTGGTGCGGCGGCCTTGGTGGGGCCTCAGAGGCTCTACTAAACCCTAAGCCTTAACACTCCAAAACCCTAAAACCCCCTCAATGGAAACCCTAAACCCTAAGACCTGACACGAGAGTGCGTCTCCGCAGGCCGTGCTCGGCGGGGAGGCGCGCCGCCATGGCGGCTTCGGACGCCGGCTGCGAGCCTCGACGGGCCCCACCTTCTTGGCCGGAACCTCCGCCGCCGCGTCGCCCGCGGCCGCCGCCGCCGCCGCCGCTGTCCCCGGCGCCCGCGCCCGCGCCCGCGCGGGACCTCCTGCCGCCACCCGGTGCGCTATCCGCCGTCGTCCTCCCGTCAGGGCCGTCAGGATCGCCCTTCTTCCGAGCGCCGCGAGCCTTTGCTTAGGCAAGTGCTCGTTTGACCGGGGGCAAGTTGCACTGGCGGTGCCAGAAGATGATCGGCACCGGATACGGTATTACGTGCGCCGCCATCGAGCGCGTGTCGTGGCGACCGTCCATGTGAGCACCATCCTCCTGCTTCATCGACCCATCTTCTCTCGTCTTCCAATTCCCTCCTCGTCTCGCCTCTCGCCCTTTCCGCCGGAGCCAGTCCTCTCCTTCAATATGGCCCCCTGGGCCGCCATGTTGACTAGGAGGACGTACGCTCCTCGTGGCTGCTCGCAAGCACACTTGTGACTCACTCTCTTCCCCCTGATGCATTGTTCGACCCATTAGTCAGCAGAATTTGGAACCCCAAATTCTGCAGACTAATGGGTCAGAAGTCGCATCATTCCCCTTGCGGAGCCGCTCATGTCTCAGTTTCTGGACTTGGCGCAGGTCGGCGGCCAGCTTATCGACTGTATAAAGGTCGCACACCCGGCGGGCCCACTTCACGGCCACCACGTATGACGAGCTTCTCGTGACCCTTTTGTCCCACCCTCCGTCTCCCCTGGCCCCATGCGCGGCCCCCTGCCGCGATCTCTTCTACGTTCATTCCAGATGCCCAACCCCTCCTCAGTACCAAGCTTCACCCTTGGAGAGTCCTGCTGCCATTGCTTAGCTGCATACTTTTTCTTGAATTGTTTAGCCGCATTGCCACTACTCAGCCCACCTGTCTGCTTGCAGCCGTCGTCAAGGAGAGCGGGCTTCAAGATCGTCCACAACGCCAGCACCTCGCTGGCCCGCCTGCTCGGCACTACCAAGGGCGCCTGCCCACCCGGCACAGTGCCTGCGCGGCACATAAGTGGTGAGTCCACCACCAGCTAGCAAGCTGGATTGCTGAGACTGGCCAGCGGCGCCGCAGGAGCATCCGGCTTCAGCTACCAATGGTGCTCGAGCTCAGTGCCTTCTTCTGCCGCTCCCATCTGTGGGCCACAGAGGAGGCGGTGGCACTCGCGGGCACACTAGACCAATTCCTTGCGAAACACCCAAGCGGGCGCCGCAGCCACCACGGCCGCAGTGGCGGCAGTGGTGGTCTTGACCAGGAGCTGGCGGGCAACGTACACAGCCTTCGTGCTGGCAGTCGCAACGGCGACCTCGGGCACCACAACCGCACAGGAGCCCTAACAACTGTGCAGCAGCCGGCGTACGCTGGTCACGAATATGCGATTGTGCAGCACGTGTCGAGCGGCAGCAGCATCTACGGGGCGCAGGCGGCACTCAGCGTGTGGTCGCCGGCAGTGGAGACGGGGGTGCCCGGCCGCAATGCCGAGTTCAGCTTGGCACAGGTGTGGCTTGTGTCGGGCTCATACGAGGCGGGTGACCTGAATACGATCGAGGCCGGTTGGCAGGTGTACCCTGGCAAGTACAATGACACCGCGCCACACCTCTTCGTGTACTGGACGGTAAGCCGTCCTCCCACGCTCGTTCAGCCTCCTCTCTCCCTCTCTTTGACTCTCAACCCCCTTTCTCATTCTATATTCGATGTACCGCCACCCACCCCCCCTTGCCTCTCTCTCTCTCTCCATCTCTCTCTCTCTCCCTCTCTCCCTCTCCCTCTCTCTCTCTCTCTCTCTCNCTCTCTCTCTCTCTCTCTCTCTCTCTCTCTCTCTCTCTCTCTCTCTCTCTCTCTCTCTCTCTCTCTCTCTCTTCTCCTCGGTCTCCATTGTGTGCTCTAGCGCCCTTCTTCATTACAATCTGTCCCAGCAGCACACTTCAATATATATTCCCCTGCTGCACTCCCCTTTCTGGACGCACTCTTCTAGCCTCGACAGCTACTAGCTATAACCAGCAGCCACTCCACCCTGCAGCACCTCTAGGAAGGTGTAAGACAGCGCCACACTGCCACTGTCTGACGACTCAACCATTGTCTCCGTCTTCAACCGCCGACCCCAGACTGATGCGTATCGCACCACCGGATGCTACAACTTGGAGTGCCCGGGCTTCGTGCAGACCAACGCCGACCTCCTCCTGGGCGCGCCCATCACGCCCGCATCAGTGTCTGGTGGCGCACAGTCAGAGCTCGCCATCTCCATCACGCGCGATGCTCGCACGCTGGATTGGTGGCTGTCAGTGCAGGGCACGGCAGTGGGTTACTGGCCCGCAGAGCTCTTCACGCGGCTCAGTGACGCGCACCGTGGTGCAGGCCTCGCACAGTGGGGAGGCGAGGTTGTCAACTCTGCGCCAGATGGGCGGCACACACGCACCACCATGGGCTCTGGTGCACACGCAGCTGGCGGCTTCGGCCGTGCAGCATTCGGGCGCTCCCTGCTGCTTGCTGACGTCCGTCGGCGATGGCGCCCCCCCCCTCTTGATGCGTACGCCAGCGCCACCGGGTGCTACAGCGTGGCCACTGGGGCTGCTGCTGCTGTCACCGCCACCAGCAATTGGGGCTCCTACTTCTTCTTTGGCGGGCCAGGCCTTAGCAGCACTTGCCGTTGAGGCGGCGAGCGTCACTTGAGATCCAAGATAGAAAGCAGCCTTCCAGCTCCACCATCACCACCGTCATCGCCGCCGCTGGCGCTCTGGATCGCCAGCATGGCGGGTGGGCTCGAACTCATGTGCCATCCTGGAGTCAGAGCCAAGAGCTTCCACGTCACAACAAGGACGACACACTGGCTTTCCACCATGCTGACAGTCAAGCTGCACCAAACCACCGCACCGGGCTCGCCACCTCTGCACGTCCTTATGCGTGCTCTGCCAGGATGTGCAGCTGGGAGGTTGCGTCCTGCAGCCAGCTCATCAGAGCACTGCACACCATGACAATGACTGCCTCCACGAGCAAGCCCACCCCATGTGGCCAGCACACCTGCCCACATTGCTGCAGCTCAAGAGCCCGCCGTGGCTTGCGCAGCACTGAGCATGTCCACTACCATGCCAGCCCCCATCTTATCAGGTGGACATGCCCGTCCTCCTTGAATAAGCTAGAGAGAGCGCTCTCGCCCTTCTCTTATAGAATACTCAGAGCAACCATTGAGTGGCAGCCCGCAAGTCTATCAGCTGCGGGGCACGGCTCCATGCTGTTCATATGAGCATTGCACATTAGCCACTGCCACTTCAGCTGCAGGACTCATGTTGTGGCTGTGTTGCGCCACCTCCCTGCTGGAGCAGCCCTTGAGCCAGGCCAGTAGTGCGGCGTCAATGTCTGAGCGCCAAAATGTGTAAGCCTCTGCCGGACTGCACAGTTCCTCTAAATTACAATGCTCCACCAGAGCCGAGATGAGTCAGCTTGCAGCACATGCAATGCCACTGAAGGAAAGAGACAATGCTTCATGCTTTGAGGAGTACAAGAAGCAATGTTTGTCCCACCCGTCCCAATGCCACAGATCTATCAATTGGGTGTGCACTGTGGGTCTGCAAGCTAAAAATAAGCAAGGATGTAATCGATCACACACATACGTCCAGCCCCTATGTCGTGATGGGGGCTGCAGCAGAAACGGGACGCGACATTGGAGGCACCTCACAAGGTACACCCACCATGAAAGGAGGCAGCGTAAGGAAGGAAACACAAGATATTGTGAATGTGCGGTGCGCATAGACCTGCTAGCCCGTATTCTGCATGCCCGCTGCAATGCCCTTCATTGTAATGATGAGTGAGTCCTCCAGGCCTGGCGTGTACTCGGTCATCATGTTGAGGTTGATGACGTCCGCGTGCTTGCTGGTCTTCTTGGGCGTGCCATTAGCAGAGCTCGGGGAGGCGGGCACCGCCGTGCCCGCGTCCTTGCTTAAGTCGATTGCCCGCATCTTTTTCAACATGTACGCCTGCTGCACATTGAGGGGTGTGATGTACGGCTCCCGCACTGCCAGGCGCTGCTTAAGCGATTGGTATGTGTCCAGAATGGTCGTGTGCCCAGCAATCTGTGGAGGGCATTGGTAGGGCCAGAAGTATTTACGTGCTAAATACAAGCACATGAAAGACGCGGCCTAAAATTCAAAAAACATCCTAAAACTTGCTGCGGGCTTACACAAGCCACACAGAGGCAGATGCTTCACTGCCTGATCAGGTCATAAGGCTCAAGCCAAAGCAGCTAGCAGAGAATAGACAGGACTGCGACGCAAGATGGACTATATGGTAGCACAGACTTCTGGGACCTGCTTGTCCACAACCTTGCAATGCACAATGTCGTACAATGTCATATCTTTTGCAGTGAATCCTGCAGTTTGTGCACTTGTGCAGGCTTTGTCGACTCACCTGGAGGATGTAGGCTTGTGTCTCTGCATACTTCTTCTGCAGCTCCTTGCCAAACGAACGTAGTTCGTCCTTGACCAAGAGCCTATCGTACATCTCTGCAATCCGAGGGTCTCCCTTGGCAAAGACCATCTCGATGAGGTCAATCGTGACTCGGAAGAAGGGCCACCTTGCATACATCTCCTGAAGAATGCCCATGTTATTTGGATCTTCCTCCAGGGCAGTCTGTCAGAAGTCACAGTTGGCAATGGAGTGAGAAGCCTGTTAAGTACGTGCCTGCACGTACCTAGAAGGACGAGGTTAGCTTTGAGTCTGGGCTAACTATTGTACACCAAGTAATGATAGCACATAACCTAAGGGCATCAAGAATGTGTCTTGGCATTGTTTGAAGAGTAAGAATCTCTGCAGCCTTCACTTTCAGATGGGTCGAAGCGCAAGCCAAAATTCTTGCAGTAAAGGCCAGCACGTGTTGGAGAGTATCAACAATACCAAAGGTTACAGTGTTATGAAGGGACATCACTGACCTTGATGGCGCCTCCAATGCCTAGCCAAACAGGCAAATGAAATCTCGTCTGTGTCCATGCAAAAATCCAGGGAATTGCTCGAAGCGACTCGACGCCTCCGCTTGGCTTGCGCTTCGATGGCCTGCTACCAATATTCAGGCGGCCATACTCCTGCTCTGGTGTTGCCTGCTCATCAACTTCATGTCTTGTGAGAAATATCCTCAGGCAGACAAAACCTGGATTCCATGTAGCGTCATATTTCATAAACTGGAAGCAAGGTGACAGACCTTGGGTTACCTCTCGCTGTGCCAAGGACAGACTGACTTCTATTGTACTCAACGATTTGCATAGCTATTGAGCTAAACTTTCCACATGAGGTACAATAAATGTCAAGGAACTCACAGAGCGGAAGTACTCCACGAAGCGAGGATCCTTGAATACAATAGAACGGTACTCCTTTGTGGCTTCCACACACATCTTGTCCATCAGCGTTCTCCACTTGGGATGTGGCGAGGCCGGAGGATGCATGCCGTGCTCGAGTGTCGCAGCTGTGAAGCGCTGAAGGGTCCTGAAGCAGAGGTTCTGCTCACCAAAGGAGTGCTCAATGACCTCTCCTTGGACCGTCACCCTCAGGGCACCATTGACTGCAAAAGGAGAGGTACGGTCTACTGAGCCCCATTGGCACGTGGCATCTCATGAGGAGCGGTCTACAGCACAAGGAGGCCAAGGTGCCGTGCAAACTGCTGCAAGACATGCAGAGCATGGGCGGTAAGTGAATGCAACCATGTATAAGCGATGTCACTTTCACCTGTCTCTGGAGGTTGAGACAGGATAGCAAGGTGAGTAGGCCCCCCGCCTCTCCCGACCGTCCCTCCCCGACCATGGAACATGGTGAGCTTGACGTCATGCTTCTTGGCAATCTTCACAAGGTCTTCCTGGGCCTTGAACATGGCCCAAGCAGCTGACAGCCTGCCAGCGTCCTTGCCAGAGTCTGAATAGCCAATCATCACCTGCACGCTTGGCAAACTGGCAAAGTCATGCAGCAGCCAGTAGCCAATAAGAGCAGCTGGCACAGAAGCAGCTGTATCTGCCACTATCCACTTGTGCTGGATCACCTACAGCTTGACCCGAGCACAAGAGACCCCCAAAAACTAGCAATGTCACATTTATTCTGCTTGCAAGAGCCAATGCAATAGCTCACCTCCTGCTTGCCCTTGATGTGCTCTTTGTACCAGGGAATGCTGAAGAGCTTGTCGATTGACTGGGGGGCATTTTCAAGGTCCGCAAGCTTCTCAAACAATGGGACAACCCTCATTGGAGTCTTCACACCACAGGCCCTTTGCAAGAGCTCCACAGCCAGCACATCAGATGTGCTGGTTGCCATGGAGATGACATATGCTGCGAATGAGTCGGATGGTAAGTCTGCTACAACCTGCACAATGTGTCACCCAAAGTTCAAAGATGATGCTGAAGCTCAAAGCAGATGCAATTCCTACTCTGCATAAGAATGGGCTGGTGAAGTTGCTGACACAAATGGCTAGCACAATGAGGAGAAACCATGAGTCACTTAAGTCCAGAATTACATTACTCAATCAGGAGCAATATCAAAGGCAGAGCTGATGTTCATAAGACTTCTGGTGGTTGGTGACCTTGATGGTGTTAAGAACATCACGGATGTCCTCATTAGTTGGAAGATCGGCCCCAAAGAGGGGGCGCTTGCTGGTAAGTTCCGAGACCAGCCAGCTGATCCTCTCGTTTTCAGATTTGTCTTTGTAAGATCCAAGCCCCAGGTGCTTTGTGATTGCATCCACGACTTCTGTGTGGCGATCTGATTCTTGCCGGATGTCCAGTTTTACCAAAGCCAGGCCAAAGCAGGATACCTGAGCACACAAGCAATATATACTTTCAACAGCAGGAGTGAGGTGGCTTCCAGACCAACTAGAATATCATAGATAATTTTGAGAAGCCTGGGGCCTTCTAGATAGTCAAAGAAGCTGCCTGAAGGCAACAACTTATCCAAGCAATACAAGCTGCTGCAGCAATAACATGATGCGACCAGATCTCCTACTAACACACAAGAACAAACTCCACTGTTTGAAAGACAGTATAGGCTCATTGACCAGCTTACCTGGCGCATATAATCAAGAAGTGTGCCATCAGCAATTGCCTGGTCACCCGTTGAGCACAGAGACCTATAGCACATCTCCAAAGGCTCCAACAGCTGCACATGAGAGGCATAGACAGGGTATAAATTTAACATGCAGTGCAACTTTCTGGTGAGGTATTCGGCTGGCCACATTCTTGCAGCTCTGCCAAGCATTTGTAGGCTTATTACCTGCTCCACAGACGTGAACGTCTCAGTTATAGGAACAAGAGACTTGTTCTCCTGCAGAAGATGCTGAGCTCGCTCTCTGGTGTTCCACAACTTATCTCTAATGTGGCCCAGAATTACGCGATATGGTTCTGACGGAGGGATGGCCTTCCAGAATTCTATGACACAGATTTGATGCTGATTAATACCTGTGGGCTGGCATGCAAGTATGACTAGAAGCAAAACTACCAAGCAATGTCAGATTTCTGAGCTTCACAGCCTGAGTTCTTGAGCTTAGCACTTGGATATAGAAATGGTACCAATGTAATGCTTGACCTCCTTCTTTTGGCCGGCCAACTCCTCAACCCTAGCTCGTAGCTCATCGCTACATCGCCACATGGACAGCTGTGTTGGAGCAAGAGTTGATATCAGCAACTTCAGTGACCCACAAAATCTGCCTTCGCGACAGGTCAACTACAATCCAGTACCTTCACCAACGCGGTTCTTAGCAAGCAGTTGCGACACAGAGGCTACACGCATAGCTGTGGGTGATGCCTGGTGCACATGTAGCTGGTACACCCAATGTCAGTCTTTGGTGCTAACACAGAAGGAAAATTACAAGCATATTGCTGTCACTTGTGCACACCTCGAACATCAGATCCTCAATCTGGTTGAGGAAAAGGTTGGCTGACATCAGCCTAGAGAGCAGACATACATCTCGAGTAACTTCCGGTGTAACACGAGGGTTGCCTGCATGGGAAGAGATCTGATCAGCCCCCAATATAACATCAAATTGGTCAGGCCCTAAGGACTGCAAGTTCATTATAGGAAGTATGCTACTGCATGCACAGTGACAAAACATTGCCAAACTCTCATTGCAGCCTGAGTCACCATCTGTTCAACGTCAGTTGCCCCTGCTGCTGGCTTGGAGCAGACCGTCTCAATCACGAGTGATATTTTTGGGTATCTTTCCTTCTGAAGTACTACATTGTTGCTATCTGTACCTTGTCTACAGGCATACTACAAGGCCTGTGACTGCTGAATGCCAGCCTAAAGCACGAGTATTTCTTGGGTAAATGTCAAATTACTTACCATCACGATCACCACCCATCCACGATGTAAATTGAATAATCGGAGCATTATAAGGTAGACGCTCGTTAATGCCAATGTGCTTGAGCGCAGTGTCAATGCGACGGAGAAATACGGGCAAGCCCTTCCAGATTGTCTCATGGAAGTAGCTCATGCCTGCACGCATCTCATCCTGAGGAGTGGGCTGAGCCCTTCGGATCTCATCGGTCCTCCACGCAGCTTGTATCTGCAGCCAAGAGAACCCTGAATGAGCAGGTGAAAACCCGGTGGACCGTGGTCGGGCATATAGTGCATCCACATAAGCAGGGGTACAGCTTGAACATACACATCATGGCAGCAATTTGGACATGTATATCTCCCTAGACTCATGAGGCTTTCCAGTCAATCACCTCTCGCTTCAAGGCTTCCAACAATTCTGTACGCTTGTCAGTGCTCACATTGCCATCATGTAGTTCAGTGAGGACTGCTCGTATACTGCACACATTTTCTTAACGCTGTCAGTCAGTTTGACTTCGGCTCACGCACCAAGTAGCCTCCACGACAGGCTTAAGCACTGCTTCCAGGGAAGTTGTCCCATGCAGCTGAAAGTGAGCTAGACTTTAGAGCAGAGTCTGCCCTGTGTAGTACAAGGCAGGTTCAAACATGGATCAGTCTTTCGGAGCTGAAAGACTGATTAAATCTTAAGTGTTACACACTGCAATGGCTACTGCAACAGCTTTGACCTTTCTCAATGAGCAACACCACAACAGCATTGTCTACTCTGCATGCACAGGCACAACTTTGGACAAATATGTCCATGCAACATGGATGCCACTATGTACTCTGTTACCATAATCTGCCAGAAGGCTGGGTACAACCTACCGAGCGTGCTTCTGCAGCAAGGAGCGCCTCACAGACTGTGTTGGATGAGCAGTGAACACAAGGTCAACTGTCTGACTCTTGATAGCTTCAAAGATGTCATGCTTGGTCTTGCCAAAGTTCATGAGTTTCACAAATGTCTCCTTGATGTTGGACTCTGTTATGGCGCTGGCCTCATCAAACATTTCTCCTGTCTTCACTGTCGGGTTGAATACACAAAACGTTCAGGTTGAGCAGCACGATGAGTGTGCCACTGATACAAACAAAACCTTAAAGGTCTCCCATAAGTCATCTGCAAGGGAAAAGGCTCTGAAGTACACAGTCGGGCTAGCAGCCAGAGAAACCATACCTGTGGCCCGTTTACGATGAGCCATCTGAACCTCCTCTGCCAAGTTGCCCAGGTTGAGCATATGGGAGAATGCACTGGCAAGTACTATGGAGTCTTCTGGCTCCATCTGATCGAACATCTCCTCCAGCTTCTGGAGTCCTTCTGGGCTGCCAGTTGTGTTGTAATCGGTGGATAAGGAATAACATTGCTGCACCTGTGATTACAGCGGTGATGGGTGCGATGCATGTAATATAAGAAAACCTTGTGACTCACTTCAGCACTCAGACACACTGATTTGAGCTCATATCTCAGACCTACTATTGACAAGAGAAAGGCTCCAGAGACTGCAAGCTGAAAGCACCAATGCTGTCAATGCTGTTGACATCAGACGTCAGTGGAGGAGCCCACTGCTTGGATCTCGCGATCTCCAACGTGCATTCCTCCATGGCTAGCCCTTGTGGGGCACGCACAACCTGCCAATGCTGATAACAACTTGTGGAGATCCGTGGAGAGAGGTGAGAGCCCCGCGATCCATCACCTTCTGCGCCACCTCGGGGCCATTGCTCTCGCGCAGCACCTCCAGGAAGTCCTCCATGAGTAGGGCCTCGTCCTCAATGAGAATGTCATCATCGGCGACGCGCGAGACGCAGCTCTGCAGGGCGCGCAGCATGGGCGAGACGTGGGGGCGGCCCATGGCGGCGCCGTCGCCGCCGTCGCCGTCGCCGTCGGCGGCCTCCGCGACGCCCGGGAGCGTCTTGTCAAGGCCGCTGCCCTTGAGGGCATCCCGCACCGCGTTCTTGACGGGAGTCGCCATGTGCTGCAACATGGCTGCGGCTGCCCCGCTAGACGGGCCGGAGTGGAGGTCCTGACGGCAAGGCCCGTCCAGCGCCGCGCGCCTCAAGCCGCGCGCGGGGCCGCCGCCGCTGCCTCCGCCGCGAGACCTGGCGCGGGATCCGCTCCTGCAGGCAGCTCCGCGCTTCAGAGGGTGGACTGACGACCACGGGGTTCTCCAGGCCCCCTTCCCGTCCTTTGTTGATTCTTTTTTGGGCTGGCTTTTCCAGCCCCTATTCTCAATGGGCGAGCACTTTCTCCGTGACGCCAATATCGTCGTCGAACACCCCCGACGAGGGAGTAGCGGCCTAGGAGCTTCAGCCTTGCGTTCTCACAGTCGTAGCCTAAGGAGAAACAGCTATTTCCTCTGGCTTCCTCTGGCCCCCTTCTCGTTCTTTGTTCATTCTTTTTTGGGCTGGCTTGTCCAGCCCCTATCCTCAATGGGCGAGCCCTTTCTTCTATTTGCACTCGACTCTGCCTGAACAATGTATTGGCTTGAATTGGCCTCCCTTTCATTTCATGCGCCCCGCGCGCCTTCTCTCTATTTCCGATGTACGGCATTGGCTTTGAGCGGCCAGCCCAGAGAAGAAGAAAGTGCTCGCCCATTGAGGATATGATTATCCTACCGGAAAAAGATGAGCTCGCCCAGAGAAGATGCGCTCGCCCATAGAAGAGAGGGGCTGGCAGAAGCCAGCCAAAAAAAAAATGAACAGAGTACGAGAAGAAGAAAGAAAGAAGAAGAAGCGCTCTCGCCAATTGAGGGAAGGGCCCTCCTCCTACCGGGCGGAAAGCCATGATTGAATCGGGCAGCCACGTGCCGTTCGATGCTTCACGATCGACTCGATCTCGGCGCATCGACACCGTCATTACGCAGTCAAGCGGAACCAATCGTCACGCACCCTTCAAGACGCGGAAAGAAGAGAGAAAGTGCTCGCCCATTGCGGACAGGGGCTGGAAAGGCAGCCCAAAAAAGAATAGAAGAAGTGGCACTCCCAATGGGGGCAAGGGCTGCGAAAAGCCAGCCCAAAAAGAATTCACAAAGGTTCAGAGGGGCCTAAGAGCGGTGAGCAGCTACAAAGGGGCCTGAGGATGCAATGGTAAAACAGGGGGAGGATGGATCACTCAATAAGTACGAGTGAGGAGCGTCAGATCCGACAGACTAGCTGCCGGGAAGCTATCACCCTGACGAAAGCCAGAGCAGCGAGAGCACGGCCAGCTCGCAGATGCAGAGCGTGGGCCATGGACCGCTGCAGGGATACAGAGAGGCGCATCCGATATACCTGAGCCCACGAGCCCGCGGCGTTGAAGTCGGCTGGCTCGCCGCGTCTGCGGGACACAGCCCGCCGCGCAAGCCTAGCCAATAGGTCAAGCCAAAATAGAATGAACAAAGTACGAGAAGGTGGCCAGAAAGAACAGCTGCTTTCAATGCAAGGCAACACAATACGGCAACTGCTGTGAGTGAAGTGCAGAGGCCAGCCCAACAAGGCCGAGAAAGTGCTAGGAGCTGCCCAGCCAATGTGCGTCCAGAACCACTCTCTCCCGGGGAGTGGTTCTGGACGCCCCTTCCAGCCCCTATTCGCAATGGGCGAGCACTTTCTTCCCGGGGGAGCCAGGGTCAAGCGCCCGGCTAACCAGGGCCTGCGTCTGACGGTGACGACGGCGCGTCAATGCGACGCCACTCTAGGGGGACGGCGCTAGCCGTCGTCGCCGCCACCACTAAGCACCGACGTGCTGGCCGTCCAACCAAGGCAACCAAGGCAATTGAGGAAATCGCACGCACGCCGCCGGCCAGCCGGCCAGCACAGGGAGAAAGTGCTCGCCCATTGAGGATAGGGGCTGGAAAAGCCAGCCCAAAAGAGAATGAACAGAGTACGAGAAGGTGGCCAGGGGAAGCGCCAAGAAAAACAAGCACACAAAGCAGCTACGAATCACTCAGTAACCCCTGCTAAGCAGCCGCAGGTCGGAGATGCTAGGCTCCTGGAAGTGGGTCCCCTGGCCAGAGCCAGAGGACAGGGAGCTCTCTCTCCTGACTGAGCGTCCCCTGGCTGATGTCTTAGTCCTAGTCCTTCGCACTCCGGCTCCTTCAGACCTTGTCCATTCCTTTGGGCTGGCCTTTCCCAGCCAACAGTCAATCTGGCCATGCTTTCTTCTCTCCAGGAAAGAGCTCGTCCAAAGTGTCAGGTAATGGCTGTAAGAAGGCAGCCTGGAGAGAAGAGGCCCAAGGAGTGTACAAGTCTGAAAGAAAGAAAGAGTAAGCTCCAAAGAGGTTGAAGGGGACGATGGCCTGTAAAAGTCCAGTCCAAAAAGAACGGACAAGTTCCGAAAGGGGCCGACAAGCACTGGAACACACACTAAGGAATTACCACGAAGGAAAATCACTTAATGACCTCTACTTAGCATGCGCAAGTCAGAAGGACTAGCCGCCGGGAAGCAGTCTCCTTGGCAAAGGCCAGAGGTTGCAGCTAGAGCACGGCCAGCACGCAGATGCTAGGCGTGGGCCATGGACTGCTGGAGGTGTATGGACAAGTGCAAGTGAAACACCTGTTTACCAAGCCAGCCGCATTGCAGTCGGCCTGCTCGCCCCGCCTGCAGGACAAGCGCGGCGTGCAAGCCGGGTCAACAGGTCTAGCCACTGAGACCTGAAACACATTGTGCACATCGATGTCCAGTGGAACGACCTCGTCTCTCCTTCGGATGGTTCCCATATCTGGCCTCTCTGCCACGAGCGGCGTTCGTGGCTGCATGCCCAGCCTTTAGCAGAGAGCTCTGAATTGGAGCGGTCAACCACATTGGTGGTGACCACGTTGGTGATGATGTGCGGGCTGTGAAAGGCCAGCTCAGAAGGCCCAAAGGGCCAAAACGAACAAACTCATGCAAGTGGTTACACTGCTTTTCGAGTTCAATAAGTAAGAGGCCCCACACATTAACGACAGCCAATTGAAGAAAGTGCGCGCCCGTAGAGAAGTGGGGCTGGCAGAGGCCAGCCCGAAAAGAATAGACAACATCCGAAGAGCCAATATCCAATTGGAGGCCCCGCCTGCGCTCGGGTGCTTGATTAAAACTGACGCTTTCATCAGGACCTGAGTGATACAAATCTGCGCTCCAACAATGACAGGGCTTCTCGATGCTTGTTATTGGGGCACTGAACTGCCCAATTGCCAAGACGATGCTGAGGACCGTGATGGGAAAAATTTTCATGGACAAATGCAGTCTGAAACTTCCTCCTTAGTCCTCCAGCTGCCGACGTAAACAAGACATAGAGTGCTACTGTGCAGCCTAAGTAATAAGACCAATCGGCCAAAAACGCCACAGTGCATCGCAGCGACAATTAGTATTAAAGTGGCTGCAGCGCACACCACACACAGCTGGTGATCACGTGCGGAGATGCACCTGCAATCAGCAGTGCCGCATGTCTGCCGCTACCAATAGTGGAGCGGGTATAATGACGTCACGGTGGATGCCGGGCACTCCCACCCAAGGGGTCCAGACTGGTGACGACGCTCCAGGAGGTACTTCCGTCACTTCGCCATTGCTGGTGCGCCGCTGAGGAGCCCGGGAGGAGCACGGGCGGGGGTCATGGCCACCACCGGCACGGCTGCATACGTCGACGACCCTATGCCGCAGCAAAAACGGCAGCCACGGGCTGCATGGCGCCGGGCCCCACCACTTTAAACCCAGCTCATGCTCCGCTGCCTCGACAAGCTCCAGCGCCACGGCTGCTTTGCTGCTGGTGCGTACGCAGCCCGGGATTTCATAGTCGTGCGGAAGGTGTATCTCCGCACGGCAGCTGCTGTCTGCCCCCGTCTGAACTTGGCAGAGTCGAGCGTCCACACCGTCGCCAGCAGCGTTGCAGTCGCCAGCGGCACAACCTCGTTTCTGCAGCTGCTGTCACCTCAAGGATCCAGCAATATAACAACAGCTTAATTTCCTCTTGTATGTATCTCTCGGGAATCATCCTGTACTTTGCTGTATCTCTGCTTGGGGACTTCTATTGCTCTAGCACTTCACAGGCATCACCCCCAAAAGAAACGAAGACAAGACACACATTGAACACGAGCAAGGACAATCTACATTCCACGAATGCAGACTTGACAAAGGCGAAGTGTTTGATTTGACTTTACACTAGTACATTGTTGACACACTTGTATGGCGTGCCAGAGGTCACCTGGCTGGCCTATCATACCATCTTCACTGCTTGGCAGCTGGTAGCTCACCTGCACGTCTGCGCCGCCGAAAGCGTCGTCGCCGCTGCCGTCCGCAGGTGTTGATGGGGGTCCAGCACTGCTGGCTGCGGTCGCCAGCTGGCTATTGGTGAGCTCGTAGCTGGCCGCTGCTGCCACCTTTACCAACGGTGAGCTGCAAGGGCCAGGCAGCAGTTCGCCGCTGCTCTTGCCGAGCTCGGGAGGGGGCAGTGGTAACAGCTGGCCGTCGGCAAGACATACACAGCTGGCTGCCATGTTGGCTGTGGAGCAGCAGGCAGTGCATGATGCCGCGCTGCCGCCACCGTCTGCAAGCTCGCCGGCGCTGCTCAGGGGACACTTTGAGCTCAGGCACCGCTGTGGGCTGCTGCAGGGTTCCGTGGTCACGCTGCGCATGCAGGCATGAAGGTAGCTGCGCCTCATGACTTGCGGCACCGACGCTGCGAGTTGGCCCAAGGCTGCAGGCGGGCTGCAGGCCTGCGGAATGTGGTGTGCAGATGGTCAGCAGCCGCCGCAAGCTACACTGGTGGACGATTGGTGACAATTGAGGCCGGGGCAAGGATCCCAGCTATGCAGCTTTCCAGCTTTGCAACGACGACAGGGATGCTGCGCAAGATGCAAGGCGCAAGCACGCAAGGCAGCATAGCAGCAGCCTTCACCTTCATGGCAGCGGCCTTGGCCTGCAACAGCCTCCTCTGTGCTGCTGCAGCTTGCAGAGGCCGTGCAAGAAACAGCTGTCTAGCACATGAGATGAGCCAGTCCGCGGCGCAGCAGTGCAGCCTGCCTCCGGGGCGGCAACTAGTCTGTGGTCTGTGGCTGGAATGGAGAGCCCATTTGCAGGTACCTATAAGCATTCTGCATCAGGACAGACAGCAGCAGAGATGGATGTGGGGGTGTCAACGGGTTTGGGGGGGGG
>WELB01000254.1:100788-158504 GCA_009602725.1 Spirogloea muscicola
GGGGGGGGGGGCGGAAGTGGTGGGGGGCGCGAGGCGCGGCCGGAACGATAGGTTGGCTTTGCCAGCCCCTCTTCTCAATGGGCGAGCACCTTCTTCTTTTTGCCCTAGACTCTGCCTGAACAATGTATTTGAAGAGAAAGCGGCTGCTGATATGAAAGAATCGGCTGTGAAATGCCAGCCAGATGCATACAGGTGTTCATGACGGAGCCAAAGGCAAGGAGAGGGAAGAGTGGGGGAGAAAGGGAGGGAGGTGAGAGGGGGGGGGCGCCTGTGTCGGCAGAGGGAGGGAGACTGAGGTGGCAGAGTACCCCTGGGAGGGAGGAGGGGGGGGAGAGAGGGAGGCCCCGGCATATCGGAGGAGTGGTGTGATCGCACGAGCGAGAGAAGGCCGCTAATATGGACCTCAATAGTTGTTCAGATCAGGGGAATTTGAAAATAGAGTAGCGAAGCCACAGGCTAGGCAAGTAGAGCGCTCTTAGTGTCCATCAGGAAAAGGCGGGGGGCAGTGGGCACATCGTGTTCGTGACCGAATTAAGCTTGAGGCAAAGCCTTCGGGCGCTGGGCCGCCAGGTTGGAGCTGACGTCGTAGTAAGAGCCCCTTGCTTTCCTCGCTACGGTCTCTGTGCCGATGCCAAGCGAGTGCCGTGCTGGCTGGCCGCTTGGAGATCGCCACAGTCGGGACGGGCAGGTGGGTTGGCGAACGGGGTCCAATACAGTGTGCTTAGTCCCCACCCCCAAAGACATATCTCTTCCATCCAATACATCACCAAAAGCGGGATCTCATCCAGCGTCCTTTCTTCATTCTCCCCCTCATCACACGTCTTCACCCGACGGCGCACCTCTTCTGCTCCCGTCATTCTTCCCCCCTCCCTCGCCGACCTCCCTCCTCCCCGACCAAGGCCGCAGCAGCTGCTCGGACGCCCTCGCCACCCCGATCACCACCTCCCTCTTCCCGCCTGGCCGCCGCCACCCCCCTCACAAAATCTCAGGGAAGCCATCACCGTCGCACCCTGGACATTGTGGGTGTACAACCTGGCGGAGGCCCCGAGCCTTGGTTGATGTGGTCATGACGGAGGCGTACAGAAGTTTAGCATCGACTCACATTGCTGGCCACGCAGTGAGAGGTGCAGAGCAGAGGAAGTTCCTACACTACTCTGACTACCTTCGCAGTAATCACCTCCTACCAGCCGCATTTGACATTTTCGGCTGCATGGGTTCTCGCTTCCATACCCTACTTGAGAACATCGCGAGGCTGGGATATGCACGACGCGAGGATATGCTTCCAGCCCAGATGGGCATGCTGGCAGCCTACTTGTCCTCTTTGCGACGACGAGTGTCAGCCTGTCTGCAGGCAGCTCGGGCTTATGCTTTGCATCTGAAGCTAGTTGAGCTCTAGTTGGTGGCACAAGAGCTGGTCAATTGCCGTCCAGTATTCGGGCATCAGTTAGCGACCTCTATGTGCTGACTCATGGTTACTGAGCGGGTCAACTTAGCAGCAGGTGATATACATCTGTCAATGTGCTTGCCTTTGTACTTGGCCACGCAGGCCCTCCATCACCTAATACACACTCCGTCCCCCCCCAAAAACAGAGAAGGCGCTCGGAGCGCATGAAATGAAAGGGCCCCGAAGAGCTCTTTTCCCTCGTTGTCCACCCCCCCCCGCCCCCATTCTCATAATTGCTGAGCAGCTATGCTGTGAAGGTGGCCAACCGATAAGATAAGGGTAACATAAGTCTGGACCACTCTGCTGGCAATATCTTTTACCCCCTGGCAAGTGACCTTAAAGGGTGTTACGGAGGTCGGTGGTCCTCGGCCGGCCTTTTGCTGCTGGCCTCTTAAGCGGCAACCAATCCCCCTGACGGAAGCCAGAGGCTGCAATGAGAGCACGGCCAGCACGCAGATGCAAGACGGGGGCCATGGACCGCTGGAGGGAGACTGAAAAACGCATGCTAGAGACCTGGGCCCACGAGCCAGCGGCGTTGAAGTCAGCCGGCTCACCTCGTCTGCGGGACACAGCATGCCGCGCAAGTCTGACTAGCAGGTCGAGCCACTGGGAGCCCCGTGCACATCCATGGCCAGGGGTACGAACTCGTCCCCAGCCGGGTGGCTTCCGTGTTTGGTCGCCTTGCAGCGAGCGGCTTTTGCTGCTGCATGGCCAGCCCTTGAGGCCGAAAGCCTCGGATTGGCGCGACCACACGAAGTCGGCATAAACGGCTGGGCATGCGGTGGCCTGCGCCACCCGGGCCAAGGAGCTAATTTACGCTGACCACCCGCGGGAGGACGGGTTCTTCCCGCTCGCCATCGACAACCACGGTGCGTTGGGCGCTCGGCGGCTCGAGCTGCTCCACAAGCCCTCACGACTTCGCGGCGGTCGTGTCCATTCTTTTAGGGCGGGCCTCTGCCAGTCCCTCTTCTCTCTCTGTTATGGGCGCGCAATGTCTTCTTTAGGGCGCGCCTTGCTGCCGCCTCTGGCCCTAGCCAGGAAGTAAGAAAGTGCTCGCCCATTGAGAATAGGGGCTGGATGAACTAGCCCGAAAAAGCATGAACAGAGTACGAGAAGGGGGCCAGGGGAAGCGCTAAGAAAGCGCGGCCAGGGGACCCGCTACAAGGAGACTAGTTTCTCCGACCTGCGGCTGCCTAGGGGCTACTGATAGTCTCGTAGCTACTTGATTCCCTGTATGCAGCTTTTCCCCGATTTAGCGCTTCAGCGCTTCCCCTGGCTCCTTCGAGCTTCGTTGGTTCTTATTCCTGGGCTGGCCTCTCTCAGCCACAGGAAAGAGGCACTCGGCACAGACGCAGAAGGCAGCAGCCATAGCGCGGCCTGCACGGGCAGAGAAGAGAGGGGCTGGCTTCTGCCAGCCCCTCTCTTCTATGGGCGAGCTCTTTCTCGCGGCCTGCACGCGTCTGGACTTACGGAGGACATGCACCGCCAGCTCCGCCGTGTCCGCCGACCATTCAGAAGAAGAAAGTGCTCGCCCATTGAGAATAGGGGCTGGAACAACCAGCCCGAAAAAGAATGAACAGAGTACGAGAAGGGGGCCAGGGGAAGCGCTAAGTAACAGAAACAAAGCTGCTACGAGACACTCAGTAACCCCTGCTAAGCAGCCGCAGATCAGAGATGCTGGGCTCCTGGAAGTGGGTCCCCTGGCCAGAGCCAGAGGCAGCAGCGAGGGCTCTGCCGGCACGAAGGTGCAGCGCCCGGGCCATGGACCTCTGCAGCGAGACGGCCAGGCGCATTCGATACACTTGCGCCAGCGACCCGGCTGCAGGGAAGTCAACCGGCTCCCCATGGAAGCGCCGGGCGATGGTGTGGCGGGCGAGCTGGGTGAGCAGCTCGAGCCACCGAGCGCCCAGCGCCCCATGTGTGTCGATGGCCAACGGGAAGAACTCGTCTTCCCGCGGATGATCCGCGTACTTCAGCTCTTTGGCCCGAGCAGCGCAGGCGACCGCATACCCAGCCGTGGTGGCACATTTGGCTGGGTGTGAGCGGTCATAGGCATCAGTAGTCACCACGTCCAGGAGAAGACGTGGCCCGCCGGCCTGTCGGGTGGCCACCAGGTCTACACGCCTGGCATGGAGACCGTCGGCCCTGTGCTGGATTGGCATGATTCCGGAGTGCTCTGCTGCCACGGAGAAACCAGCCTCCAACAGGATGCCATGCATTACGTCGCGGAGGCGGTCGTGGGCCGCTGTCCGCTCTCCGCCGTGGGAACAGCGCAGAACATGAGCAGCCAGCTCTCCAGGCTCGGTCCCGCGCTCGCCACACTCACATTGACGCACACCCTGGAGACATGGCGGCAGTAGGCCCAGGAGCCGGTGGACGGCACTTCGGAATACCTCGTCCGGGAGGGTGAGGGCGTCGTAGAGGGGGAGGGCCTGGAGCCACGCCGCAGCCCCCGGGGAAGAGGCCGAGTGGAGTCTCGCGCGCCCGCGCAAGTCGGCCTCGGGGAGCTGGAGCACGGCGGTGGTGTAGGCGGCCTTGTCGACCACTGCCGCGATGCGCGCTTGGACGCGCAAGTCGGCGGTGTGCGCGAGGTGCGCAAAGGATACCGCCTGGCCGGCCAGGTCCGGGTGCGCCGCGAGCAGCTCCTGGTGGGCGGAGCGAAGCGACACCTGGAACGGCAGCGGGCCCATGTCGACCTCCGCCACCGCCTGCTCCAGTGCCCGCCGGCCGTGGACCAAGAAGCGCTGGGCCACGGAGGCGGCAGTCTGCGCCCAGCTGCCGAGGTATGCCGCCCGGCAAGAACGAGCGAGCGGGCGCAGGCCGAGACCACCGTGGCTGAGGGGTAGCGCCCTCTGGTGGATAGCTGCTGGCGACTGGAGGAAGCCCTGGTGGCGGACCAGGGCCGCCAAGCTCGCCACCATGCTTGCATCGAAATCTGCATACGCTGCCAACGCCCCAGGGGACGGCGGAGTGGCCCGCGTCAGGTACTGGGGCCGCTGCCCAATGGCCCTGGTCAACATGGCCAGCGATAGTTGCATGTCGTCCAGCTCGGGAAGCCGGGCCGCAGGCTGAAGGTGCTCCGCCAGGCGGGCTCCATTCCCCCGCTCCAGCCCTTGTCCTTTCTTTTTGGCTGGCCTCTCACAGCGCAAGTACGCCGACCACCCCGCTGGAGAGAAGGCGCGCGGGGGCGCATGAAATGAACGGGAGGCCAATTCAAGCCAATACATTGTTCAGGCAGTCTAGGGCAACCTAAATAAGAATTCATAACACAGAGATGGAGATGAATTCGCGGCCCCTGGCGATTGATGTGCACGGGGACTTTTGGCAGCGCTGGCTGGATCTTCTCCAGCGCCTTGCCGGCAGGCCATCGACCGGCGGCCGGGTCAGCAGAGGGAGGATATTCGTGTGTTTGAAATGAATAAAGAAAAGGCCAAATGGCCTTTCAGCCTCTTCCCCTGTGGCGGCGGCGTGTTTAACTGCGCTCCCACTCTACGCAGGAAGCGCGGCCAAATTGACCGGTGGCTGGGAAAGGCCAGCCCAAAAGAATGGACAAAGTCTGAGGGAGCCTGAGTGCGAACGACTAGGACTAAGACATCAGCCAGGGAACGCTCTCTACGCAGCACTCACCATGCCCGACGAAGGTCTACAGAACGGCGGTCCACCGGCTCTTGGGCCTCCTCCCTCCATGCCTCGTGGGCGTCACTCAGTGCGAGTGCGGTGCCCGTCATGCCGACCCTGCGGAGCTGCTGCGCTTATGCTCCGTTGCGCGCACGGCGGCGAGCGGACCGCTTCCCACAATCTCCTGCGAGATGGTACGCAGGGGGTTTTTATCCAGCTGGGCGCGGACGGCCAGCCCATGCACGGCGCGTCGACCTGGTCGCCATCCCGCCCGGCGGTGGTCCCCGCGTCATCGCCGATGTGGTGATAACTGACTGCTTCGACTCCGCCCATCCCACCAGATCGGCGTCGTTTACAGGGCACGCGGCCGGCCAGGCGGCCCGGGGGAAGGAGCGACAGTATGCCGACCACCCGGTTGGTGATGCACTCGCGGCCCTGGCCATTGATGTGCGCGGGGGCTTCGGCAGCCGCTGGCTGGATCTCCTCCAGCTGCTTGCCCGTCAGGCCATTGATCGGCGGCCGGGTCTGTCAGGGGCGCTGCCGGCTTCAACGCCGCCGGTTCGCTCGCCTTGATCTTCCGCATGCGCCTGGCGGCATCGTACCAACGCTCCCTTGCCCACGCAGTCCGCACGCGCGCTGGACGTGCTCTGGCCGCCGCCTCCCGGTCTCGGCGAAGTGCCTCCTTCCCGGCAACGAGCTACTCCGACCTGATGTTCCTCACTCGCGGGTACTGAGCTTCCCTTGTGTGTTGTCGTCTTTGGTAGTGTAGTCCTTTTTCGGCACCTCTTTCTTTGGCTTTGGAGATTGTCCATTCTTGTTTTTGGGCTGGCTTTGCCAGCCCCTCTTCTCTGTGGGCGAGCACTTCTTCCGGCAGGCCATTGACCGGCGGCCGGTTCAGCCGGGGGAGGATTCTCGTGTATCTGAAACCAATAAAAGGCCAACTGGCCAAGCCGGGGGAGGTGCCCGCCTTCATCGTAGCCGGCTCGTTGGCGCAGGTGTGCCGCATGCGGTTGGCGGTCTCGTTCCTGCGCTCCCAATGTCCATTCTTTTCTGAGCGGGCTTTGCTAGCCCCTCTTTTTTCCATGGGCAAGCCCTTCCATCGAAGAAGGGCTCGCCCATTGAGGAGAAGAAGGCTCGCCCATATAGAAAGAGGGGCTGGCAAAGCCAGCCCAAAAAGAATGGACAATGTCCAAAGCCGAAGAATGAGAAGCCGAGGAAGGACTCCTCTACTCTACCAATCACGACAACATACTAGGGAAGCTCAGTACCCGCGAGTGAGCAACATCAGGTCCGAGTAGCTCGAGGCAGGGAAGGAGGCACTCCGCCGAGACCCGGAGGCCGCGGGCTGGAAAAAGCCAGCCCAAAAAAGAACAAACAAAGTACGAGAAGGTGCCAGGGGCAGCACTAAGAAAAACTAGCACAAAGAGAAACTAAGCAGCTACGAAGCACTCAGTAACCCCGCGCTGGCCAGGGGACCCACTTCCAGGAGCCCAGCATCTCTGATCTGCGGCTGCTTAGCAGGGGTTACTGAGTGTCTCGTAGCAGCTTTGTTTCTGTTACTTAGCGCTTCCCCTGGCCCCCTTCTCGTACTCTGTTCATTCTTTTTCGGGCTGGTTGTTCCAGCCCCTATTCTCAATGGGCGAGCACTTTCTTCTTGCTAAGCAGCCTCAGGTCAGAGAAACTGGGTTCCGTGAAGCGGGTCCCCTGGCCAGAGCCAGAGGCAGCAGCGAGGGCTCTTCCGACACGCAGGTGCAGCGCGCGGGCCATAGACCGCTGCAGCGAGATGGCCGAGCGCATGCGGTACACCTGCGCTAGCGACCCGGCTGCATGGAAGTCCACCGGCTCCTTCTTCTCAAGGAAGCGGCGAAGGAATCGTCCCAAGGCTTAGTCCAGGACGGGCGGGCGTAGCCCCGCACCTGGGCGGGCCCACTTGCCTGGCAAGCCGCTCGCCCGCCACCTGGACGGGCCACTTGTCCATCAAGCGGCTAGCGGTCATGTAACGCTAACGGCACCGTGTGGCACGACCAAATGGCTGGATCGTTACACTAGCTGTGTGGCTTTTGTCCATTCTTTTTGGGCTGGCTTTGCCAGCCCCTCCTCTCTATGGGCGAGCTCTTTCTCTGTGGGCGAGCACTTTCTTCTGCTTTGCCAGCCCCTCTTTTATATGGGCGAACAATTTCTTTGCTTCTCACAGCCACCAGTCAAATTGGAAGCGCTGTTTCTTTTGGGCTGGCCTCTTACAGCCAACAGTCAATTTGGAAGCGCTGTTCGTTTCCCGCACTCGCACTGCAGCACGCCTAGCAGACAGGGCGGAAGAAAGTGCTCGCCCATTGAGGATAGGGGCTGGAAAGGCCAGCCCAAAAAAGAATGAACAAAGTACGAGAAGGGGGCCAGGGGAAGCGCTAAGAAAAACTAGCACACACAGAAACAAAGCAGCTACGAATCACTCAGTAACCCCTGCTAAGCAGCCGCAGATTAGAGATGCTAGGCTCCTGGAAGTGGGTCCCCTGGCTAGAGCCAGTGGCAGCATCGAGGGCTCTGCCGGCACGAAGGTGCAGCGGGGAAGCCCGACAGAAAGAAGTGGCTCTCCCAATGGGGGGCAAGGGCTGTGAAAAGCCAGCCCGAACAGAATTGACAAAGGTTCGAAGGGGCCAAAGGATGGAGGGGCCTAAAAACGCTATGTCAGGACGGGTATAGGATGGGCCACTCAGTAGCTACGGGTGAGGAGCCTCAAATCTGACAGACTAGCTGCCGGAAAGCTATCCCCCTGACGAAAGAGAGAAGCCAGAGGATGCAGCGAGAAGAGCAGGGCCAGCACGCAGAGGAAAGGCATGGGCCATGGACCGCTGGAGGGAGATTACCAGACGCATGCAGTGGACCTGGGCCCGAAAGGCTTGGGAAAGGCTTGGGAACGGTTTGGGACGGAGAAAGGAGCTTGTAAAGAGAGAGAATCCGATTCTTCCGGTTTGGGCTGGCATTTCCCAGCCACTGCCGTACACTGGAAGAGCATGTTGTTGGAAAACAAGCACACAGAGAAACAAAGCAGCTACGAATCACTCAGTAACCTCTGCTAAGCAGCTGCAGGTCGGAGATGCTAGGCTGTGGAGGGGAGCGTAGGGGCGGATGCCCTCTCATGGAAGCGTCATTCTCTCGCTTTCAGACCTTGTTCATTGGGCTGGCTTCTCACAGCCACTGCTGTTGGAAGTACTCGGACCACCCGGTGGGAGACGAATTTGTTTCACTGGCAGTCGACGTGCACGGAGCCTTTGGCTCGAAATGGCTTGACTTGCTCCACCGCCTGGCGCGGCGTGCAGCGGCCCGCCGCCTCGGGCAGCAGGGCGAGCAGCCCGGCTTCAGCGTCGCCGGGTCCCTCGCACAAGTCCTCCGTATGCGGTTGGCCGTCTCGATGCAGCGGTCCCTTGCCTTCGCGGTTCACTTGCGCGCAGGCCGAGCTTCGGCGGCGGCCTCCGGCTTCCGTCAGGGCGACGTCTTTCCGCCAGCTAGCTACTCAGACTTGCATCTCCTGACTAGGAGGTTACTGAGCGTTCCCTGGCTGATGTCTTAGTCCTAGTCGTTCGCACTCAGGCTCCCTCAGACCTTGTCCATTCCTATGGGCTGGCCTTTCCCAGCCACCAGTCAATCTGGCCGCGCTTCTTCTGTCAACCTGGAAGCGCTTTTGAGAATGCCATCTCCACCCTGCTCCATGCTGGCCCGCCAGCTCCGCCTCACGCGGCTGCTCACCCCGCCTGCGCCGCCGCCGCCCCGCCGCCGCCGTCGCAGCGCGGCNCGCCGCCGCCAACGGCACGCTGCCCGGCGGCAAGGGCGCCAACCAGGCCGCCGCGGCCGCGCTCCTCGGCTAGCCCACCTTCCTCGTCGGCAAGGTGGGCCCTCTGCCGCTACCGCTGCCCGCCTGCTCGCGCCGCTCCATCGTCCTGCCCGGCGGGATACAACCAAGCAGGGGGTCGCGCCATCCTGAGACCAAGCCCAAACGTCGATCATTCGTGTGCATGCCGCCAATTCACAGCGTCCTTTGACAATGTAGTTGCTGGCAGGTGGGCGAGGACTCGCTCGGCGCAGACCTTGTGGAGGCACTGGAGGCCCGCGGCGTGCGCACCGACCACGTCGTCGCCGTGCCGGGCTGCTCCACGGGTCACGCCGTTGTGCTACTGCAGCCGGGCGGCCAGAATTCCATCATCATCGTGAGCGGGGCCAACAAGCACTGGCCGCCGGCAACGGAGGACAGCGCCAGTGTGCTAGGTGCGGCCGTCCAGAGCCTCCTGGCCGGCTCGGCTGCCGTGCTGCTGCAGCGTGAGGTGCCGGAGCACGTGAATCTTGAGGTTGCCAAGGTGAGCGCCGCGAGCATGTGGTCCACTTGTGGGTCACCCTATACTCTCCGACCCTCGACACCCATTCTTCGGTTGCCAGTCTCCATGTTTGCTCCTCCTCCCTCCTCCTTACATCTTCTTCCTCCCCCCCCCCCCTTCACTCTCTCTCGCTTCCCCACCTCCCTCCTTCCTGTTCTCCTCCAACCTCTTCCAAGGCCCGAAGTCATCGTATCCCCTCCTCGGGCCCTCCCTCCCTCCCCTACCTCCCTATGCTCTCCCTTCCTGCTTCCCTGTCTTCACTTACTCCCCCTCCCTTGCCCTCAACTCATACAACCTCTTGGACACACTCTTCCTCCTCTCTTCTCACCCTCCCTTCTTTCTGGGGCTCACGCCGTTGTCTTGCTGACTCTCTCACCCTCAGCAATCATCACTGGTGGCTATGCCTGTGGTAGTCGGCAGGTGGCAAGTACTGCGGGCGTGCCGGTGGTGCTGGATGCAGGCGGGGAGGACGCGCCACTATCGCAAGAGCTCCTGGGTTACCTGGGGGTCCTGAGCCCCAATGAAACGGAGCTGGCGCGACTGACAGGCCTGCCCACTGAGTCCGAAGCAGACGTCCTCCAAGCAGCACGCACACTGCTGGAGAAGGTAGGGAGCCCCACACAGCAGCCAGGGCCCAATTCTCAACGAGCATGGCGCCCTCTAAACTGGGGTGCACAATCCAGTTGTTGAAGGGGTCGTACAAGAATCAAGCTTCTGACTCACACCCCATACCTATGTTTTCATACAAAACCCAACTACATATTTACCAGCCTGGCCTGACTTGTCTCAGTCCTCACTTATGTGCTTCGCCTTTCTGGGGTTGCCTCTGTAGGGCGTGCAACAGGTCCTTGTGAAACTTGGTGAGCGGGGCTCAATCCTCGTCAAGCCGCCCGGCGACGGTGCGCCGCCCGGCGATGGCGATGCTCAGCCCCACCGCCAGGAGGCGCTCGCAGCACCGGGCGCCGTTTTTGACACCACCGGGGCTGGCGACGCCTTCACGGCCGCATATGCAGTCGGGCTTGCTGAGGGTCGAGCGGCTACTGATGCACTCCGTTTTGCAGGTGCACATGCAGCTTGCCATTGTCAGTTGACACCAGAATCTCACAACCTGTACTTCCTGACTGCTGGAAACAGCAGGTAACCCCAAAAGCTGACCTGGACCACTGTTGGATGGACGTGCCGCTGGTGGCAGCGGCAACAGCGGCACTGTGCATTCGGGCCAATGGTGCAATGACGAGCATGCCCACCCGCGAGGCGGTTGACGCACTCCTGTCATCATCAGAGGCACCAGCAACGACTTCCTAGCACATTCCTGGTGTTCATCCTTGCAATCTCACGTGGAAGCCATTGATTCGTTACCGACGTACTATATAGGATTGCTAACAATAACGTTGTTGCAATGCTAAATAGTGACCTCCCTCCGCCACAACTTTGGAGCTTGTGGAACTCAAGCTTTTGCAAGAGACCGACTGAGTTGGCAAATCCTTGAATGCGCTTTGGTTTGGATGCTGGTGGCAGACTGCAACAACGTTCAGACGTGCTAGTCCAACATCCCCGCTTGCTCCTCGTCCAGGTGGAGCAAGGCTTCATGCACGCAGGTGTACTTGCGATCAAGAGCACTCCTGCGATACTTGGACAGGCAAGACAGCCGCAGAAGAGCCACACTCTTCTTGGCGCAAGCCAAGGCTGCTTGAAGAGGCTGGAGTAGCGAGGCGCCTCAGCTTAGCGATGACCCCAGGTCTGACTGGTGGGCGACTTGCCCATCTGTTGGCAGGGGGATCACCGTGCCACCCTCCCCTGTAATATCTAAGACATCCACAAGTGACTGTTCTTGGTGCTTAGATGAGGTGACGGCATGCCTATTGCCGCCTTCTCTGCTCCCACTATCACCTTTATTGCTATCATCAATGGTGGCACTGCTGCCAGACAGACCCTCCGCAGCATCTGTTGCTGCCGTCACAGCGGGTGCCACCACCGCCATTGCTGGCGGTGGCACCCCACTACCGGCCGTGCCAACGAGCTGCGCTCGCAGAATGTCATGGAGCTGGTCGAAGAGCTGCTTCTTTACTGCGTCAAATGCGCGCTCCAGCTTCTCAAGCTGCCAGCAATCAGTGGGGGCAATGGGGCAGCGTTAAGGTTGCTGACAAAGCCATGGCTGTGACTGGAAGATGAGCAACGCAAAGGTGCAGTTAGCAGTGCACAAAATATGCGGTGGCACACCTCCTCGGTGGCATTGACATTGTACATGAAGAGGCCATAGTAGAGGTCGAAGCTGTCGCCGTTTGTGTTCTCGACCTGTTCAGGAGACATGGTCGGATATTGCAAGCAACAGAGTCCACGTTCTGCCAGCGATCGCAACTATTTGAAGCGGCAAGCAAGCAAACACCCTGCAAAATAATCAAAGCCTGAAATCACAGAACCCATGGAATGGAGCTAAGTATAGACGCGATGCATCCTCGAAGTTGGACTCAAATCCTACCAGCTGCAAAAGCGTCTCGTAGCCTCGTGTGTTGATGGGCGTCGACTCCAGCACAAGCCGCCCAAGGACCCTGGCAGATATCATCTAAGGTACAGTCTCAAGATATTGCTAGGAGAGTTGCACAGCAGTGGCACCTCAGCAAAGTAAGAGTCTCTGCTGAGAGGTGATCGTAAAGGTGGTGTGTGAGAATGACATAAGTGAGAGCCTGTTGTGCCTTCACTACGAAATATGCAAGCTGGCAAGTAAGCGCCGCATGCGTGGCAACCTGCCAACTGTGTGCGTAATGAATTGCGTGCCAGCTGCATAACGGTCGTGCTCCTCGCAGGACATTTCGACCATGCGGCAACCCTGCGGTGGCAGCGCCCACGGGGCCCCCTTCTCAGGCCACCTGCGGCACAAGTGGTGGCAGGAGGGAGGCCCGTCGAGGGGGGGGACAAGACAGCGCCCAGTCAAACGAGTGAGCAGGACAGACCAGCAAGACCGTCGGTGGAGCTCTCTGGATCAGGTGCTCGCTCACCTCATTCTTGAAGATCTTGAGGATCTTGGCGCAGCGCTCCTCGCGCTGGCCCGACCCAACACGGACCTGCCACAGGGAGTCGTCATATGAGTGTCAGAGCTCAGGACGATCGGACAAGACGAGAGCAGGGAGGCCATCGGTCATTTTGACAAGCTACAGTGCCACCTGCAGGTGAAGAGATGCAGGAGAAGAGAAAGCTGGCAAGGTGGCCAACGAATAGTACGGAACCTTGTCAAAAACAAAAGGCAGGTCTTTCCAGCTGCTCTTGCCGCTTTCAGGGCCAAACATTGGGTGCGTGCAGAGCAGATCAAAGTCCTGCGGTAGCACCTGCATGCGAGCACATCACCAAATGTACTTGAAACGAGTAAGAGGTTGGGGTATAATCTCTGGTATTCCAGCCAATGAAAGCAGCCTTGACATTTGCAGGTGTTCGCGACAGGCTAAGGTAAGGTGGTGAGCGGACCTGCAGGAAGAGTGTTCGCGGGAACTCCTTCACAGACAACACATCCATGAAGAGCGTGGATCGCTTGAGGCGCTGCACAGGCAGCGATCGCAGGACACGGTCGGTTGACAGGATGGATGTGCACATAATCACCACCTCGGGGTGCTCCTCGCAGAAGTCGTCCGGGTCGCTGCACAGCCGCCACAGTCGCACCACATAGCTTAAAGGAGTGTCAGTCGAGCGCGCTTCTCTGCACCAGTCTTTCAACTTTGTTATTTTTCACTGTATACTTACATCTTGGAACTCCCACAACTGCAGCAGCCGAGAAGGCTTTTAGAATACCACAACATCATGCAGGCTTCTGGGTAGGACTGAGCTCTTGAGGATGATCACGGGTCAGAAACAGGAGTTTCGAGTTGCAGCCCAGCCACAGGACTGGCCGCCTCCGTCAACAGGTAGCGTGGGCAGCCGACTGTCGAACGACGACGTCGCAGAGTCGCCGGTGCAACTAGAAGACGTGGTGAAAACCAAGCGACCAAAGCCTGCACCGGGCTCTGAACCCCTCCCTAAACCCCAGCCACACAAGGACTTTGTATTGAGCTTTGAAACAAGAGACCATCCTATGCGTGTGCATGACGGAGAGCTGCCGGTGCCAGTGGAGACTGTGAGCTCCAGAACGTGGAAGACGTCGGTCTCGGCCGCAGATACGAGCCTCCCGAAGCCAGATTTACGTGAAAATCCCACAAGGAGCCTGTGCCTTTGGCTCTTAGTCTAAGCTGCGAGGGTCAGGCTCCGGAGTCATCCGGCTCGGCCACGGCTCCATGACTGCTAGGTAAGGGCAGGAGCTCGGGTTGAGAGATGCGGGGTTCGAGCAGGCGAGTAAGCATGGGACCTGAAGAAGCGGACGCCCATCTCCTTGGCGATCCTGCGGTGGTCGGAGCGGGAGAAGGCGAGCACGGCGTGGCCCTGCCGCACGATGCGCCGCGCCAGGAACTGCCCGAAGTTTCCGAAGCCGACGACGCCGACCTTGAGCTTGGCGCGCTTCTCAAGGGCCTGCTCCTGCGCGCCGGCCGGCATGATGGCAGCCGGTCACCACCCGGCGTCGGCGGCGGCCTAGGCTGCCGTTTGACGCGTGCCGGAGCGGCGTCGCGGCTGGCAGCCATGGCGGCCTCGGGCTCGCCAGGAGGGGCCGTAGCCGCCGCCGAGGGCGGAGTGAGGACCTGGATGGACTCGTAGTCGAACGGCTGCGCTGCGTCCAGAGCCAGGATGCGGCCAACGACGCGCCTCTCGCCTCTGCCGTAGTCGCCGCCGCCGCCGCACTTGCCGCCGCATCCGCCGCCATTGCCAGCAGGCAGAACGGCAGGCGTGGGCTTGCGGAGGGCCGGCGCTCCGCGGCAGAGGCGCAGTCGCCTCTCGGCGGGGTTCCTGCGGGGGCGGCATCCACCCGGCGGCCAGACCGCGGCGGAGGCGGCGGCGGCGGCGGCGGCGGCCNGCGCCGCGTTGTGCGGCGGCGGAGGCGGCGGGCCGCGCGGAGGCCGACGGAACGGCAGACCAAGGCCTCCCCGCGGCCGTTCCGTCCTATTCGCGTCCTGAACGATGTAAACCAGACGTCCCGTTCCGTCCCATTTACTGGCCAAGCTCGGTTGGCGACGTCGTGGCCCGCTCCCGCGCCGCTCGCTGGCCGTGGGGCCCAAGAATCAGTCGCATCGTAGATTTTACCCCTCGACGGAATGGGCGGCACTGTCCAGCGAGAGCCACAGAGAGGCTCCCACTTACTCCCACAGTCGGCGTGGCCGGCTCCTGTGCCGCTCGCCGGGCCCCGCGCGGGTGCCAAATCTGCCGGGGCACGGAACGACCGCTCCCCCGCGCCTTCGATCATGTCACAGCTGATCTGCGATATTGCCGATCTTTCTGCTCCCGGGGGACAAAGCCCGAGCTTCATAAGCTTTCTGTCTCCGCAGCCTCTCCTACAAGCGCCTGGCCTGCAGGCGCAGACGAGGCCCTGTCTTTGTCGCGCCCGCCATTGTCGCGGCGGCGGCGGCGCCCGAGCAGAGGACTGGCCGCTCGAGGTCGCCGCTGCGAGCGCGGCTTCGCCGAATGGCGCGCCTGCGGCCTTGCGGCCCGGGGGCCGGCCTCTGCGGCACCTCGCTCGAGGTTCTAACCTCACTTCGGCCGAAGCAGGTGCGCTGTGCCAATACCTCCGCGCTCGTCGTCGCGGTGGAGGCTACCCTCCGGCTCGTCGTGGAAAGCGACCAGCTAGAGGCACTTTCGTATGCCGGCTTTGGATTCTCATGACCAGCTCGCGGACGAACCCATTTAGACTGTTCTCAAGGGATGGCTCAGGGCCTTGCTCTGGCACTCGCTCTCTACTGATGCAATGTAGTGATTGTCGTCAGCTTCTCATTCTGCTATCTGTGTGCCTGGATCCACGGACTTGTTACATTGATCACGAATGCAGGGCTTGGAAAAGGCCTGCCAGAAGAGGGACGTCCCATGGGGCTGCCTTCGGGCGTCCACCGTGGCTGCCCTCACGAAGCCGCCGAGGCCGGCTGCCAGCACCGACGCGCTGCTCAAGCAATTGTCAAGTATAGTCGCTATTCTTTTCCTCCACTTTTATAATTGCAAAGCGAGCCTGTCCTTGTCCACATTACATCATCCTCTTGGATCTCTGACACTTTCTGTTTATCATAGGACTCTGCATGGTCGTCACACATTGTTATTCAATGCCAGGCTATCTGGGTCGCGCGTACGTTGGGACTACAGCGGCACTTTGCAAGATTATTGGAATAGGCTGTTGCAGTTTGCAAGAGCTTCAGTCCTGCAGCATTTTCTTTGTTGCAGGTGGAGCTGATGGGAGTGGACAACAACAGAGCCATTCCAGGTCGCCCGAGCCAAGAAGATCAAGGGGCAAGCTAGGACTGCGTGTGGAAGAAGATACCTCTTCCGCAGAAGATGATGACTGCCTTTCAGCTGACGATATCCTGGGTGTGCTGAATTTTGAGCATGGGAACAGCATCACTGAGAATCATGCTCTTGGCAGCCAGCCAACGGATGCTGTAAGCACGGAGCCAGGACACACCCGCAGAAGGACCAGGCAGAAGAGCGTAGCCTTGCAGGTGGACGTAGTGGAAGCTCACCAAGCAGGTGCTCCTGATGTGGAATGCCCAGAGGACAGGTCAGTGGATGTTGCAGGCAGTAATGGGGATGGAGAGTCTGTCTCTGAGACAGGCAACCGTGGAGACCCATTGGGAAGGAAGTCATTGGGAAAGGCGGCAGTGAAGTGGTTGTCTCAGGTGACCATATCGCCTGAAGACACATGACAGAGCCAAAGGCATGTCAGTGATATGAAGCTGCAAGAGCCACCTGTGTTGTAGATATGGCGCCTTACACCCTGTGCCTTGTGCTACACATGTAGCTCAGTGTGGATAATGAAGATAGCAGCAATGTTGCCATGGCAGGGTCTGGGAGCTTTTGCAGCTGAACTGATCGCAGCTGAGCAACGAGGGCTGAGGCTGGTGGAGGTTCATGGCAGCAGTGCGCAGCTGATGGCGGCAGTCCAGAGCTTCTTGGCTAAGCAGCCAATGCCACCTGGAGCCGAGGCCAAGTGCCAGATAGCAGCGGCGCACTTTCCCACAGTCTGGGATCACCTGCAGCGGGAGCTCCAATGGGCTCTGCAGGCTCTTGAGGCCAAAGGCCACTTAAGCACCTGGAAAGGCTCGCAGGCCTGGAGACTTGTGAAGGGTCTTGGAAAGAGCGGTATGTATGACTGTAGCAAGAGTGTGTGTATAGCTGCCAGATGTTGTCCTTGTCATGATTGGGCTGCTTGGGCCTAGGGACGTGGACGTCTGAACCTCAGGCGATGTGCTGGAGATGTATGGGCAGCTGGTCTATCTCCTGGTCATGCTATTATGTACCTCCACTATGCAAGTGACTTCATGCTCCAATGCACATTCAGATGAGCACAAACTTGCCACAAAAGGTGGTAAAGTCCTGGAGCCAGGGGATGTATATCTGCCGAATGAGAGGATCAATGAGATCCACGTGAGTGCACTCAGTATCACCAGCATTAGTCACATACATCTACTCCAGAATGAAAGTATCTCTAGTAGCAAGTCAGCTGTCCAGCAGAGCCTGGGTCCAAATTGAGCACAAGACTATCGATGTCACTGCTGACTGAAGTTATTGTTGCAACTCTTCCATGACATCTTGTGTGTATTTGTCAAGAGCCTCACATGTTGATACATGGTTATTTGACGTTTGTGTGCAGGCTTCATTGAAGTCATTTGTAGATCGGGCCCTGAGGTTACTGAAGCTGGAGAGAGATGCAGAGCTTCTTGTCACCCAAAATCTGATTGGCGACTTTGAGCCCAAAAGCTCTGAGTCTGGGTCAGAGTCTGAGAGAGATCAGCAGGAAGAGCACATGAACGAGCAGAGGGGAGACGCCACCAGCAGTCCTACCACTGCTGACCATATCGACACACTTCGCCACTTGAAGCTTGTCAAGTCAGCAACAGGTATACTGTAGGAGCCGCATGCACATGCTTTTGCAGCAAATGAACACCCCATTCACAGCTATTCAAGAAGCAGACATGTATCTTGAGGCCATGAGGTTGCAAATTATGGGCAGTGGCTTGGCACCTCACTAATGCTTGAGCAAGCGGTTGCAGGTCTTGGTGGCATGCATCTGGTCACCCTTCGTGACCAGAGAGGGCAGCAATTGCCGCCCCACAGCTTCACACCTGGCGACATGGTGTGCATTCGATGGGAAGGGGGAAAGACTGGCAAGGTAGCCACCCTGTGCACAAAGGGCACAGTTTACAGCTTGGAGGATGACGGAGCTGGCCTGGCAGTTGCGGTTAATGTCAGATACGGGGATGCCGCACTTTCGAAGCTGTTTGGCAAGGACTTGAGGATGGACCGCATCAGTGCGCTGGCTGATGCTACGACCTACGATGTATGTACATTGTCCCCAGCATGCAGGCACCTGGGCTTCCAGTGCTTGTAGTAGTCTTTTTTATAGTTCCAAGAGGATGCAAGTTATTTAGACTGCGAAATGATTCTGGTCATACTTGATCATACTTGATTCTGGTCATGGTTGTTTCTGATGACCGAGTGTACTTGGCCACAGCGAAATTGTGATGCACTTGAGACGCTGGAGAAACTGAATTTGAACAAGAAGGCCCCTGCCGCATCAATTGTAGCCACACTTTTCGATGATGGGCCAGAGCTTAGCTGGCAGCCAACCCAGGGTAGAACTCAAAGCATTCTGAAGGAAGACGAGGATCAAGGACCAAGGCCTGTTGGCAGTGTGGGCCTGCGTTTGGACGAGTCACAAGAACAATCAGTGGCGATGGCTTTAGACAAGCACATGCCGTGTGTCCTTATCCAGGGTCCGCCAGGTACAGGCAAGACGACAGTTGTTACAGAGGTTATCTGCAGGGCTGTTAACAGAGGCGAGCGCGTCTTGGTAACAGCTCCAACTAATGCGGCCGTTGACAACCTCGTTGAGAAACTCAGCGGAGCAGGCCTTAGCATTGTCAGAGTTGGGAACCCTGCAAGGGTGTCGCCCACTGTTGCGAGTCATTCTTTAAGCCACCAGGTCAGTGGGCAGCAGTAATGCCGCTTGCAGCAGAAGCTCTCATCCCCTGCCATGGCTGGTGGTCTCAGCTGCACAAGCGCAGCCTGCATGTTTCCAGTCTGCCTAGCTAGAGCCATTTTCTTATAGATTTTCGCTAAATTATATCCTCCAGCACATGGTGCTTACAGCCGGTTTTTCTTGGGTTGGCAGGTGGATGTGGCCATGTCAAGCTTCCGTAGGGAGGCAGCAAGGAGGAGAGCGGACCTCCGGCAGGACATTCGCTTGTGCCATGGTCAGGGTGAGGACGCCTTGGAGGCAGGGCTGCGCCAGATGCTCAAGCAGCTCGGTCGGGCGCTGCGTGTGCGCGAGAAGGAGACGATACTGGACATATTGTCCTCAGCGCAAGTCATCCTGTGCACCAACACGGGTGCTGGCGACCCCCTTGTGCAAAAGCTGCCAGCCTTTGACCTTGTGATTATTGACGAAGCTGGACAAGCAACTGAGCCAAGCTGCTGGATCCCCATCCTCCAGGTAGAGTTTCCACTTTGAAGGGCCTGGTGGATTCATGACCTTGCATGCATGCAATGATGACTGATGACTCGTCATAAACAATTGCTGAAGGACATGTCCACATGTCAGGCTAGCACGGACATTGAGGTGGAAGCTTTTACCTATTATTATCCCTGCCTCAGCTGTGCAATTTCTGTTACTTGCGTGCTGCAAACCAGGGCCGGAGACTGGTGCTGGCTGGGGATCCTTGTCAGCTGGCGCCAACTGTGCTGTCCAGGGAGGCCGCTATGGGTGGCCTGGGTACCTCCCTTGTGGAGCGAGCAATGAGCCTGCACAATGGCAAATTGCTTGTCCTGCTGGACACCCAGTATCGCATGAATTCTGCAATTGCTAACTGGTGCTCAAGCGAGCTCTACAATGGCCGCCTCAAATCTGCCCCAGCTGTGGCAGACCGCCTTCTCTGTGATTTATCAGGCGTCCGCGTGAGTGCCTCTAGCAGCCCGTTTCAGGCTGCAATCAAGGTGCATTTCTCGGCATCCCAGATTGCTCCAGCAGCAATTACTTCGTCGCTTCATGGCAACCCCGCTATGCTTCTCTGCTCTACAGGCAACCAGGGACACAACAAGGTCGATGCTGGTGTTGGACACTCGGCTTCCTAGGGGCGGCATGCTTCCTGGCTGCGAGGAGGCTACTGATCCATCAGGGACAGGCTCGCTGTACAACGACGGCGAGGCAGAGACCGTCCTCCAGCACATTGACTCCCTCCTTAGTGCAGGTAGTCCATCGTCCAGTCCCCCACTTGAGTCTTAGAGAAACAATACATTTCACTGGCGCCATGGCTTGTCAGGAATGCTTATATGAAAGTGGCTGTGCTCTGGCTGCTCACACATCACAGCATCGCTTAGCCCACCCTGCCTTTCTTGTGTGAGCAGGCGTTCCACCCACGTCCATCGCCGTGCAATCACCATACCTTGCCCAAGTGCAGCTGATTCGGGATCAACTGGAGGGCAGGCCTGGGGCAGCAGGCGTGGAAGTGGCGAGTGTAGACGCTTTCCAAGGCCGGGAATCTGATGCTGTCATTATCTCAATGGTGAGTAGCTGCCAGTGTCATGCTGGATCATAGCTTTGCTTATCGACTCATCAGTTTACTTTCTCTATGACCCCTGATCCCGCAGTAACGAGGTGAGGCATGGACAATTGCAGGAGAAAATTCTGATAGGTGGCCTTCCTTCTGGCCCTGGCAGGTACGGTCAAATGTTGCTGGCACAGTGGGCTTCTTGGGTGACCGCCGGCGGATGAACGTGGCTGTCACCCGTGCAAGGGTGCATGTTGCCATTGTCTGCGATACAGCAACTGTTGGGAAGAACCCATTCCTCAGGCGGCTGTTGCAGCACATACGGGAGGCTGGAGAGTTGCGGTCAATGGCAAGGTCAGGGCTGCTACAGAGGGCCACTGACAGAGGCAGCATTGATCACGAGCTTGCAACCCAGAACGACCAGGGCCTGTCACACGGGCAAAGGAAGGGGCTGCAGCTTTCTGTGGCAACTGGGAAGGTTCTTCTCACCGCTGCAGGATGATCAAGCAGCTGGGGTGCATGTCTTGCTTCTGCAACATGTCAATTTGCAGTTCTTAAGGTGCTGTGTGCTTCATAACATGCTGCTGCCACTAATAAAGTCCACAATTCGTTGTTATTCAGTAGGCACTGTAGGCTGCCTCTATAGGACATCTGTAGGCATGCTGTTGAAAGCCTATCAATGGCTGTTCTTCCCTCTTTTACCAAGCATTGCGCCCACCTTTACTGGGGTGCCCCTTGTTAGCAGATTAAGCCTCCTTGCCAACAGCTTGCCACTTCATCTTGCCGGGCCTCTGCAAGGGGCGCCATTTGTAGTGCTGATCATGAACAGCCACAAGTCTCTTAGAGTCGGTCTCTTGCATAGCTGTGTGGTTTTGGCGCCTTCTGAGCCCTTGGGACCTTGTTCATTCTTCTGGGCTGGCTTTTCACAGCCCCCGCCCCCTTTGGAAGAGCTCCAAAAGCCCTTGCGGCTCAGGACACTCGCTGCCTAAGAAGCTGATAACGCCCAATAATTCAGTTCCGCCTCAGTGGTCCTACGCTAACTTGAGTCCCGAGTTATGAACCCCCAGCTCCTCTTCCCCGCTTGGCACAATAAGCTCTGAATACCTATCAACCATGTTGTGCCAAGCAGATTGCGCCCTATTTCATACTTGCCAATCCAAACATAACACTATTAGCAGGTTGCTCAAAACACCTTTGCCTGAGTATTTGTACTCTGCCCATCGATGTCAACTACTGCAACAATGTCCACATTGAACCTGATCGATGACTTAAGAGATTGCTCTGCAAGGGTCTCAGCAGAGCACAAGGCCAAAGTCTGCATGATGAAAGAGCGCTTGAAGACAAGGTTATGCCTTGAAACAACTAGAAAACACCAGCAGCCCCATTGCATACGCGACCTTGAGTCGCAACGACTATGTTTGTGACAAACCAAATCTTACAGCATGGACGAAAAGGGCCAAAGAAGTGCCACCTCTGTGCCTCCACTGTTGCCTCCCTTGGTCACTACCTGATCGAATCTTGCGGTGCACATCGGGCCATAAGCTTCTACCTTCTTCAGGGTGGGAAGCGGCTTGCACAGACGGGCACGCACTGTCCATAAAACAGTAGCCCTCGAGCCAGGCCGGGAGGGGGCAGCTTTTGCGCCTCTGTCAAAAAGACTTACCAAGTAGCACTATCATGCCGCTAGCTACAGATGTGCCCCATTGCACCGGCACCTAGTTCGAGCCTCGCTCTTGCTGGCACTCGAACATCTGCTAAAGTGACCTTCCACTCTAGTTCAAGTCCTCAATCCGTGAGGCCTTTGACCTTCCTTCTTGAAGCTCAAGCTTGGAAATTGTCAGCCTACACTTCTGGGTAAGAGTTCACTTCATTTATGTGGCTTCTAGGCTGGCGCCGCATGCCTCGCCTGCCGGCCACTTTTTCGGCTGGCGGGCGAGGCACAGAGCGCGAGATGCGCCTAGTGCGCAAAGCAATGCTTTTTGGTGCTCGTCCCATCATCGGCGCCGGCAGCAAGCACGCCACGTTTCCGCTTGTGCTCAGCAACCTTGCGCCTATTCTGGGCCTGTCGTTTTACTGCAAGCGTGCCGCGCTGTCGCGCTGCGCGCTCGGGGTCCACCAGCACTGCAACCGCTGCCGCTGCCCTCCGCGTCTCCCGCCTGGCCATCACGCCCTGCCGTACCTTGGCATATGCCTCCACGAAAGCAGGCACGCCCACCAGCTCCCGCACATGCTCCAGTGCCTCCGCCGCGAGAACCTTCAGGTCCTCTGTAATGTTTGCAGCAGCATGTCAATGGCGTAAGGCTAAAGTAGACCTTACACGGCAATGTGCTTGTACCAAAAGATGACAAAGACATGACCGAGAAACAAGTTGCATGCGTGTCCATGAACAACGAGGGAATACTACACTTTGATGGGTTCTGTGGTGGCAATGTGGAGCACTCACCCGGGACCTGCTTTGAGGCAGCACCCTCAGCAATGCGGTAGAGCGGGTTGAGTGCCTGGTGCAAATACAGAGCCGTGCCTTGAGGCTCCAGCTGCGCGAGCATAGCAGCCAGCCACCGCACCGCAGCTGCCGCCTGCAGCACCAGCAGATGCAGCACCATGAGGGTGAGCCCTTAGCAGTACTACCCAGTCAGTGATACTTAGACTTCAGCTTTGGTAAGAGAGACTTACAGCTACTAATATGCATCTTTACACCTTTTTCTCCTTACTGCAAAAACCAACTGTAGGAGCTTGGACTTACCGGCACAGGTTGCAAGCGGAGTGCAATCCGGGACATCCGCTGGAAGACGGCCATCAATGCATGACAAGCTGTCGCACGAGCAGGGCCACTCGCACTACCTGATCTCTCTACTGCAACCTCTGTCTGGCACACCACGCCCAGGGCCTCATCTCCCAAAGAGTCTTCGACCTTGCTGCCATCTCCCACGTCCTTCGCCGCAATGCTTTCCACTTCCGCCAGCAGGGCTTGCCTCCGCCGTCTCCTTGGTTGCAGCATTGCCAGACCCCTGCTGGCCAGCTCCAGTGATCTGCCCTCCTCACAGCCCACATAGACTGGCAGTCCACCGCCAGTGTTGGAGATGCTGCAGGCCTGAAGGAGTGGCAGCGCGCCGGCGACAAAGAGGAGATTCTTGGACACCTGCTCGGCCAGGCTCTCGTCGAAAACGTTGGCGGCGTCGAGCTGGCAGCATGAGGCACCGGCGAGAATCAGCAGCTGCGCCGGGTGGAGAGCGTCCTCGGGGGCCGCCGCTCTGATGTCCGCTGCTGTCGGGCTACTGCCGTGCGCAGCCAAGCGCAGGCCGACCAGCCGCGCGGCACCCTTACGCACCCACAGGTGCGGGAAGAGCAGGAGCTTATCGGACAGCGACCACAGACCCTGGCAGCAGTGCAGATAGCCACCAAGTGTAGTATTAGATATCCCAATTATGACTAGGAGACTGATGCAAGCCACAACAAGAGCATTCTTATTAGCATGCCCAAACCCAGTCCCTTATCCCTTCTTGGCCACCCCTTGGGGTCTCTACATCAGAGTTACCAAAGGCTTTGAAATTTTGCAATCTTGAAAGCTATGTGCTTGCTCTTGGCAGCCTTTCTACTACTTGGAACAATGCCTTGGCTTGTGCTGAGCATCATGTAAGACTAGCATCGGAATTGCTCTGTCAGTTGCCCAAAATCTTGCATCCTGAAGACTTTTAATTTCCCACAAAACAAGCAGTGCATTACACACGGTAAACTAAACGGGGTTGCAGCAATTGGACGTGTGTGCATGGCTGCACCTTTGTGCCGGGCTGCAGGACAAGCTGCGGCAGCATGCTGAGCAGCTTCTCGGTGGCCGCCAGGCAGAAGTACGCCTCCTGCCAGCGCAGGGCCCTGGCTCCCACCTGGCCGCCCTCAGCCGTGCCGCCGTCGCCCCCAACCGCCGCTGGCGGCCGCGCCGCCTCGTGGGGGTCCAGGGCAAGCGCCAGCCTGAGGATCCTGGTGCAGGCCTCCAGCCACTCCTCAGCGTGCTTCTCAAACTGGGCACCCATCACTTCGACCGCATACCCAATGACCTGGCCAAGATGTTGAAGAAGATGTCAACAACGAGTTCCACCAAAGCATCAGCGAATTTGCATGGACACATCTGCTAATCAGACAACAAGCAGGCTGCTTTGATTGAACTTGATGAATTCTCAAGATGTTGCAAGGTGTCAACTAAGCAGGAGGAGGCACGTACAACATCGATGGAAGAGGTGATGATGACATTCTTATCAGTGTTAGACATGATATTTACCTGAGCAGCAGGCCGCCAAAGGCGTGCATCGTCGCCCCGCAGCCACGTGAAAGCAAAGGCAAGTAACTTTGGCTCCACGTGTGGCCCCACACGAGTCAGCAGCGCTTTCACGACCACACCCACCATTGCACGAACGCGCGGGTCCGTGTCCACGACCAGCCTGGCCGCGAGTGGCACGAACAGGCCTTCAGCCTGCTCCTCTACCACAGAGGCGGGGAACTTGAGGATGATCGCATGCAGCATCTCCATCGCCGCTTCCCTCCCGCTGGCATGCTCAAAGCTGCGCACTCTTCAAGAAGCCCCATCAGACTCATCATCCAATTCCCAAGCAGACATTGGATTATTCACTGTAGCTCAGGCACTTCAAATCTACCTCTGAAACAATGCCACGTCACAACAAGTTATACATAAGTAGATCATCTCAGCCAGTCTACCTAACATGGTATTTTGCAGCAACACCATGCCTGAATAAAAGAACATGTGTTAAGCATACCTGAGATTGGACACAACAAAGTCAATGTGCCGTTGCAGCCTCTTGGGCCCGAGAGGATAGTCAAGCAGGAACTTCAGCAGCGCCTGTGCGCACAGCTGGCACACTGCCGGCGTGTAGCTGCGGACCATCAACTCTGCCACGCTGTGCATGAGGTCGTAAATCTCGGGCACAACCAGCCGCCGTGAGAGCACGGCCTGCAGGAGCGAGAAGGCGGTGCTGCGCGTCGCCCCTGCCTCCAGGTCCGCGAACACGCCCGCTTGCAGCAGCAGAAGCAGCTGCTCATCAGAGATCTGCAGCAAAATGCTTAAGCTTTGAGCTTAACTCATGAATAGTGTCTCGATTCTGCTCTGACTCCTGGCCCAATGACAAGATTGACCTCCATCTCAAACTACTTCCATACATAACACCTTTATTGCTTTCTAGCAAGTGATACCAAGGCAACTACCGCAGGTAGCACAAGTCTAACCCATGGGGACCTGTACAAGTGCATGTTGCATCGCCCTTACATACCAACCAGAGGTCTCTGAAGTATACGTAGGACGAAGAGCTGAGATGACAGAAGAGATTGGCACCTGGATAGTGCTGCAGTGCTGGAGCAGGGTCGACAGCAGCTTCAGGCACGCCAGTAAGACCTCGCCGCCGGACCTCACTGACCGACCTCCCACAATCTCAAACACCTTGCCCAGGATCTCCTGCCCGAACCGACCGATGGCTGGCAGCGGCAGCCTCACAAGGATGCACAGACTCTGCTCACAACAGCCACCTGACATCAGAAAACCTTCTATGGGAATGAAAATTGTACGATTAGCTTGCAGTGTTGACAATATAGCCGGCCCACCTTGATCGCTTGAGCCAGCATGCTGTCGTACTTGTTGACCAGGCAGCGACACAGCAGGGCGACAAAGGGATCCAGCATTGCCAGCAGCTGCAGGTCCTTGCCGTCCGGCCGCCACCTCTTGAGGCCGGCATGCAGTAGCTGCAACGCGAAGTCCATGCTGAAGTGGTACGCGTTTGGGTCCGCCACTATTGAAGCTCGAGGCAGCGAGGCTGCCACCCTGACGTCCTTCGCAGTAGGGGCCTTAGCCGATGGCGTTGCCACTGTGGTGAGACCTTCTTCCAAAAGGGAGTACACAAACACCAGCAGGGCGTTTGGAGTGCAGGTGGCATTGGCCTGCACGCCTATTGCTACCTGACGCAGCATCTCCTTGAGCTTAGCCTTGGTGCCTGGCTTGGCAGACGAGCGCGCAAAACTAGCCCGCACTGGACCCAAGAGTCTAGTGCCGCTCTTCTGGAAGTCCACAGCTTGACTGAGCAGACTGCACAAGAGCGTCAATTCTGAAGTTAGCACAGAGTAGCAGTTGAGAAGCCCAGCTCACTAAGCTGCTGACGACTTTTCAAGCGACCTGCTTGACATTGAAGACAGATCGTCATTGGCTGCATGCCAATCAGGCGCTGCAGACTCTGCCAATCCATCAGCCCTCATATGTCAAGCTACAATTGTTAAATTATTACGAATTGATCCCTTGCCAACAGAGGGAACAGGAGATGCTCCATAATTCTGGGTTGTGACCTTAATTGGATGTGTTTACTTGGCCAAAGTAGACATGGATGGTAAGGGAAAATTGCTTGCATGTGTATTTCTGCTCATTGGTTTATCAGTGGCGGCCAACTCACCGGAGGCTGTCAAAAGAGCGCATGTGGCGTGTCTCCTCCATCTTGGATGCGATGGCCTCCACCTCCCGCTCCTCAGCGACCTCGCCCATCACATCGTTCTCAATGATACTGAGCAGCTTGTCCAGGCTTGCCTCATCAATCTCGCCAGGCCTTAGAACTGGGGCCATCTTGTAAAGAATCGCATGTACAGTGTAACCAAGGATGTGCATCATGTAGCCGCGATCAAGCGTGCCCGCCAAGACCTCCAGCGTGTACTGCAGATAGCGACCGCCAAGTTCGGCCGCCACAGCTGCAAGCGTTGCCCTCGCGACATCCCGCACGCCTTGGCCGCGGCTCCGGAGCAGGTTGGCAAGGCCCTGCAGGACCCCCGGCAGCTCCACCGCCACCATGACCGGAGGCATGAGCTGGAGGCACTTCACCACCGCCAGTGCAACGGCGCTGTTGGCGATGTCCATGTCTGACACCATGTACTTGCGCAGCTCCGGAAGTACCTTCTCTAGTATCACCCGTCGGATGGGGGCCGGCACCTCCCTCCTTCCCATCTCCTCACTTCTCTCCTCGCTCGAGCTGCTCTGTAGCCCATTCGCGCATATATCCTGTGTCCGTGGAACTATTGCTGGCTCCTCCACCACGTCTCCAGTTTCCATGCGTTCGTCAGCCTCAAGCTTGACATAGAAGTGGAAGTTGTCAAGGATGGCGCATAGCAGTCGCACTAGCACCTTCTGATGCTGCGCTTTGGTCACCAGGAGCCGTATGCAGCGCATGAGTAGCCCGTAGTAGGGCTCCCACGGGAGGAGGGAGGACAGATGTGCTAGGCTCTGAAGTGCAGCCTCAACAAGATTCCCCTCCTTGTCTCCGCGAGCCTCATAGAGGCAGTGCTGAAAGAGCGGCAAAAATATGCGCAGCAGGGCTCCCTGCCCAATAACAAGCTCATTGATCAGTACAGACACCAATGACAGGATCTCCATTGACAACTGTGAGCACATGAGCAGATATATTTGGCTGCACCTGACATTTCAGTCAGTGATTCTCCCCAGCGCAAGGCTGTGAGTGAGTAGGAAATGACATGCAAGAGGACTTTTATGCAAGCTTGTGATGCCTCTTACCTGTGAGAAGGCCACTGACTGCGTGATTTGTCTGAACCTTGCCATTGCCCTGATTCGGCGGTGTACCTGTAGTGAAGTCCACCGAACAACATGAGCATACAAAAAATGTGGCTGGCCAGCTTAGTCAGAACTTCTAACACAGCATTACACCTGACAGGCAATAGATACACCTGACGGGCAATGTAATTTCTACAGTAATTAAGACCTGGATGTGAGTGATGTTGTGGAAGAAGTCCGTCTCTACATCCTCATTGAGCAACGGTGCCAGCTCAAGCAGCGAGGGGGCTGAAGGGGACAGCACCACCATCTCCCTCAATAGGATCACCCACTCCTGTCACGAATTCACACCAAAGACTTTGTTTGTCAGTACACAGCAATGCACTCTAGATGTCCCAACGCAATTGGTAAGCAGGAAAAATAAGCATGCGATCATTGTTGTACAATGTCAACAAAGTAGCCATACCACACTCTTAGTTCTTCCTGACCTGCTTCAGTTCATCAATGCTAATTTTGCAGTAAAAACCCCACAAGATGTAAGGCAATGATGCACGATGCTGCGAACTCACCCTGCGTGTTGTTGAGACTTCTGATGACCCAATGAATGTCCGGACATGGGGGAATAGCAGTGATGTCACTAGTGTCCTCAGACTACCACCTGTACAAAACTTGGTGTATCCACACCCCTTGTCTTTCTCCTCGACACACACATCTAATGATGCATCAAGTGCATCCATGACCATGGAGCCCTCGTCTGGTTCTCCTATGGGAGCTTGTGCATCCGCAGGCAAAGCAGCAGCAAAGCGCAGAAAGACTTGCAGAGCACTGGAAGCGCTGTGGCGGACGGACATGTCCACCTCGCCCATGTCATGTACGGCCACCGACAGCAAGAGCGTTGCCTGTGGCCTGGTGAGCTTCGAAAGGAAAGCGGCGTCGACGCGACCATAAGCTCCCAGCCTTCTCTCATAGTCGTACTCTCCAATGGCGTCTGATGACATGGACCTTAGATCGAGGAGCAGGCCAGCCTGCAGTAGATACACCAGCAAAATGTCATCTCTTCTTGACTGCACGTTGTGCACAACATGCTTGGCAGACTCTGTGAAGCTGGAGCACCAGAGCACCAGGAACCTTCTAACCATATAGAAGTTGGTACGATTACGCTGCTCAGCGCTTGAGACTAGATGTCAAGCATATGATCAACTGGTGAAACTGGGTGAGGCCGGGGCAACTTGCCAGAGGCGTGAGAGAGAGGTCCACAAGCGAGAACGCCTGGACAACATTGCAGAGTGCAAGCTGCTCCTCACGGTTGGACATGGACACAAAAAGGGGCCCCAGAACAGGCAGAGCCTGTGCCACATAGGAGGCTGGGAGGAGATGGGCAAGCCTTGTTACAACGTTCAGTACTTCCACGCAAGCTCCTGTGAAAGGGCAGGAGCAGAATATCAGGAGCAGACAGCTCTCACAATGCAAGCTGTTGAATTACAAGCCATGTAGTAAGTTCTGGTTTTGCCAGCTGACATCTGCTGCGGAACCCTGATGTTAATCTATGCACCAGAATGGAGGAGGGGTGCATTATTACGCCCTATGCCATACTCAGGAATATGTTGCCACATACTATTATTAGACACTCAGGGAAAGCTTCTAGCACGTAAGAAAAGGGAGCAGATCCCAAGCTCAACCACAATCACACGTGTATGAGGCCCAATAGCACCAATCAAAGAGATGCCCGACAAACAGTCCTTCTGGCACCTGCACTCACCTTGATCCACCCGCTTCCGCGCCCTCAGAAAAGGCAATAGCACATCCACCAGGCTTGAGGATTCCTCCTGTGTGGTGACGTGCCCGCTCAGGCGCACCAGAATCTTCAGCTCCCGGTGGACAGATGCCAAGCCCCTGCCACCGTCGCTCAAGTAATACAGGCTCATGTTAGTTAATGCTTACCAGAAGGAACACAGCAAGGATGATGAACAAGATGTAAGCAATTGCAATAATGGACTTGTGAAAACGTGAGGCAGCCATGGAGTTGCCACGCTGAATGACAAAATTAATACCAGCAAGGATTACAGACAGATACATGTGGCTCTCACCGCCCAGAGGAGGGCCTTGACACGGAGAGTGCTTACTTCTGCTGCTGCCGCTGGTGGGTCAGCAGGTCCTTCAAGCAGGCCAGGATGGTCGGGAGATGAGAAAGGAGCACGGCCGTCCCAGGGCCGCCAGTGTCCAGCATGTTCTCCACAACTTCCAGGACCAGGTCTGTCACGGCGGCGCTAGCCACGGGACTGGCGAGTGTGCCCAGGAGCGCCGGGAGGAGGTCCCGGTCCCTGCCCAGAAGAGGTGCGAGGGTGGAGGACGCGGCCATAGCTGCAAAAATGCCCAGGAGCGCCCTGGGAGGGCCGGCGCCGCTGCCCGTCGCAGCCAGCTTGGCGATGGAGCTCCTGATGCATCCGAAGAAAACGTCCCAGTGCCGGTCTGTGTAGTCAAGCTCTGGGAACTTGGCGAGGAAGACCCTGAACATCCGCAGTGACAAGGTACGCAGCTCCCTCAATCGCTCCCTCCCCACCATTGTGCCGTTGCTGCTACTGTCACGGGCCTCCTCAACTTCATCATCACTGAGATTATCATCTATGTTGACCTGCCCTTGTACGTCCTCTGCCTCTCTTGCAGTGTCGGTAATCGATGATGGTGCCAGCGAGCGTGTATGATACGTCTCTGAGCAACCCTCCAAGCACCGGAGAGTGACGGCGACCAAAGCATGGAGGTATGGCCGCAGCACATCGCCACTGAATGTGCCTGCGAGCACTGTCGCAAGGTGAAGAAACCCGACCTGCCGCTTGACTGGGACCGCCGTCAGAGCCGCCGTATCAATAAGTTCCAGAAAATTGGGCCGCACACCCGCAGCTAGCTGGCCTTCCCAAGATATGTCAGCATCTGCCTTCGTCCCATTGGGTGTGAGAACAAAAGCGGAGCTGAGTGGCCGGAGAATGTGATGAAAAAGTGGTAAAATATCTGACGAGTCCAGGTTCGCCAGACTAGCTAGCACTGTGTTCCTATTTACACCTGTTGACTGTCATTGCAGCAAACACGGTGCGCCAAGGGCAACAAGAGCACAATGTGATGTGAGCTCTAAGAGCAGGCACTGTCAACTTGGAGACTGCCAGGCTTATAGCTGAATAAGTTCTGCTCAAAAATTCTACCACAAGCAAGCCCTTCCTTCAAAGCACGGTGCAGGATTCTAGCTGCAAGACTGAGCTAACCCCGGCATCACAGTGACGGCTTACTTTGCCAGCCGTTTTGCTGCTGCGGTTGATAAGCTTCGGGAATAGAATCTGGATAATGACTTCGACCAGCGCCCTTCTGTGCTTGTCCGGGACACTACCCCCCTCTCTATCAATCCTCCAAGTCACCAGCTCCTCCTTCAAAGACTTGGTCGAGATCAGGTTCCTCAGATGCTCCACATAAGGCACAATAAAGTCATCCCTCCAAAGTACAAGGCACTCAAGCGCCAGCTGCTGCACAACCGGATTGCAATCTGGGAGGTGCCTGTACCGGCAGAAACAGAAATGTACAACAGCTTCATCAGTAACTGCCACACAGACTCTTTGGAGCAGCAAGACAGATAGTCAAGAAGGGCACCTCATGATCACCTGGTTAGCAGCAAACCCTTGACCTGAGGGCCGCAGAAGAAAGCGCGAGCATTTTTCATAGTGCGTAAGAGCGTCAGCCACTCTTTGAGTGGCTCTCTCCAAGCCTTCACTCCTCCAGTCTGCGGGCCCAAGCTGGGTGGCTGGGCACCCTTTTGCAGCCTGCATCAAGCATGTCACTGGCAACTGACGCAATTGCACACTACGAGGTAAAGATGCAAGCATAAGCTGAATTTCAGCAAGCCACTGGCTGCACATTGTGTTACTATGTGTGCATGCAGATTGAGATTCGTGTTTATGAGCAGGACAATTGCAGTCAGCTCTTCAAGAACAATAATAGATGAAGAAAGCCAACAAGCATGCAACTCACCATTCACTAGGCCCGCTATCATTGCCGTTGTACGCCAGAAACAGGGGAATCAAGGTGCGGGACCGGCCCTCTGCAAGTGAAGGAACATTCTGCAATGTCTTGAGAAGGAGACCAAGGGTGGTTCCTGGGTCTGTAGGTAAATTGCGCTGCGTCCAAGCGTCATGGAAGCGCCTCCACACATCTGCAAGTGCAGCAGCACATTCAATCTTCATGACTGACAATGGTGTGAGCTGCAAAATATTTTAGCTCCTTCTTACATGTATATCCTTGTACCATAGCATAACCTTCAACAACTCCCAGATGGACAGGTATGAAGCTGAGCTAACAGTGTGAGTAGTTTCACACATAAGCATCTGGACAGTGTGACAAGAAACAATTCGATCACAATGTTGAAACGTGTGCTAACAGTGCCTAATTACTGTCAGAAATCTCAGAAAGGGCACTTAAGCCCGCCATGCTATACAACAGCAAGTCCTCCGGAAAACCCACCAAGAGGTGCTGCCTCGTCATCCATACTTCCTCTCACATGTGTTGACTCCCTCTCCTTGAGCCACTGCAAGAACCTGTCTTGCACAGCTTGCAGGTGCTGAATGACTATGGGCCACGCTCTCTGTGTGTGCAACCTGAGTAGACCTGATTGCAGCAAGTTAACAGCTAGCATGTCAGCCTTGCCATCAGCATCAAGTACAACACTAGGAAGTGTCATAGCACAATCATAGTACAAAAAAGATTTGAACTTGACATAGTTTACACAAGCTTTCTTCTGATGACAGAGACTAGCATCTCACCTGAAAGGCAGTCACTGGCTGCCTCCCAGAGAACAGCAAACGGGATCTGGAGGACCCCAATCATAGAAGAGGCCAGGATGGCCACATGCTCTGGGCGGGCCATTGAGTTGCAAGCTTGCTTTTCAAGATGGGAGATAAGCGTGCAGCTCCGCCTGGCAGAGTCAAGCTGAAGCGGCGCCTCCTCGATAGCAAGGAGTCTCCGTACAATCTGGGGAGGTATAATAGCTGGTCCTCATCAGCTATTGGTCATCATCAGCTATTGAATGCTGGTGTGCAAATTTGTTCAGCAGATTTGCAAGCTTCTCCAACTACACATGCTTGTATGTTCAACAAGAATCTGACACAAGCAAGGCTAATGATAATCACACATCAGGGCTCTCTGCATACTAGATGAAGATGTTGAAGCAGAGAGGGTGTGTAACACAATGCTGCAACATACTGCTGAGATCATCACTGTTGACAGGAGGGTCTACCAGTCAAGGCCAACAAATGCAAGTCTGAGGTTTTTGCTTGACATACTGTTGGCTCTTCTTTGAGAGTTGGGCTTTGCGGACTGTGTGTCGATGCTGCAGACCTTGCACCCTCCAGCAACCGCAACACCTTCAAAGAGGCTACTCTCAACTCCCTATCTGGCGAGGCAAGGTTCGAGTGCAGACTTTGCATCATGCCAAAACCTTCCAGAAGATCCAGCAGATGCGCTTGGCTCTGTGGAGAATCCAGTCTCAGCATCCTGCAACTCCAACATATTGACATCAGCTGTCTCTGCACATAGTGCCAACATGCCAAATGCAGTCTCTGGCTGCAGACTTGAATGCTTCAGAAATGACAGCAACAAAGCAAATCAGTGAATACCCTGGAAAGCAAGCAGAGACTCAAGTGTTAAGGACAGCTCTTACAAGCTTGGCTTCCTGACCGCTAGCTTCCACAGAAGGCATCTAATTGCCACCTCGTGACTGAAGAGGTCAAGTGGCTGCTGACCATGTGCTGTGGTAGTCAAGGAATGCAGCGACAGCAAGGAGCACCGCGGCAGAGCCTCGATGACGCTTGGCCAGCTCCAAGTACCACGGGAGCAAGGCCTGCAGCTCCTCCAACGATGTATAATTCTGCAACTTGGAGTGCGCGCTGGCAGCCACCCCAAGCAGGCAGTGCCACAGCCGCTGGCCACTGCTGCCGGTCTCGCCTGGATGACCTTCCCAGGCTCTTAGGTCCGCGTTCTTCTCATCCTCAGCCATCCGCTTCTCCAACCCAGCAATGAGTTGAGCACACAGCTCTCTGCCCTCTCGCTCATTTTCTATGGCATACGGCAGGCACTGCAGTGCAGTCCATATGATAGCAGGCTCTTGCCCAAGCCATAGTTGTCCGTCTTCTGCGACGTTGTTGACAACCTCGTCTGCACCATGGTCTGTCAACGATGTGGCCGATGCTCTTAGTAGGCCAGTGACAAAGGCTGCGAGCCTCGAGCCCTGAGCTTTTTCGTGACTGACCAGGAGGGCTGGCTTGGCTGGCAATGGCTCCAACTTGAGGCACACGTCCAATAGGAGTGGCAGCAACTCGGTCGGGTGCGTCAACATGTGGCGATCTAGGTAACTGCATACAGCCAGCATTAATACCGGCTTACATAAAGCTGCGCACTTGACTACAAGGTGGATCCTTTCAGCTTGCAGATATTTATTTACCTCCTTAGAGCATGTGATTTCCTTGCGGGCAATATTTTCACAACATATGCAAACTTGGTGCTACAATTGGAGGGAAGATATTGCAGGCTGCGCTGCAATATTACCTAAGTAAGGGTGAAGAAAATAGTTGCACAACGGTTGCATCTGCCTGAACTAAACTGCCTAAAATTGGTATCATTCTGCAGATGTGGATATAAGAGTGAATGAGCTCACACATGGCAGACAAATCAGCAGCAAGATGATAACCACCCTGGCAAGATGCAGATCTGAAGACAGCTTCCTACCGTGCAAAAGAGCAGAAGAGCAAATATACATCATGATTGTAGAAGACTGTTGCTTACATGGAGCAATCAGGAATAGTGAAGGCCCTGGACCAGCTCGGAGCAGCTTTGACTATAGCCGCGCGTCCAATGCTGGCGCCAGCCACTTGAGTGTGGCTGTTAATCAAGGCTAATAGCAGCCTCAATGACTGCATGATAAAGTGAGAAGCAGATTCTCTTGGCTTCCTAAGTGGCGCCAGTGGGCCTGCATTGATCAAAATATCGGCTTGTAGAGTGTCTTCGGATAGAGAGAGGATCAAAGGCCGCATGAGGGTCTCTGCCAATTGGAACAGCGGGCCGTAGTCTGCAACAATGGAAAAATGAATATATACATATATTAGCAACAAAGTCAAGGCGAGGTCTCGCAGATTGCAAGCCAGTGTGTTTGTGTTTCACACACGCTAAGACACTGTCAATGACATACACCAAAATTTTATTTCTTGACTTATGTCAGTAAAAGCTCGGGTGGACTTTTACCATCAACACGGCTTCCTCTGTGGTGCTCCAATGCCCGATTCAGCACAAAAAGCACCCTCGCAGCATGCTTCGACCAGCTGGTCGTCTCCGCCGCTTGCTCAGGTGCCCCACTCCCAGCACGATCGCCACTTCCGGCAATGGGCTCGTGCTCTGCGTTGGGAGGCAGGGACCCGTGGAGCTCATCCAGCAAGGCCTGCCAGATGGGTGATGACATCTTGCGGTGCACATGCTGGCAGAGGAGGTCCAAGGTCTCAGCGACCACTAGAGCTGCGACATCTGACCCGGTTTCAAAAGAAAGGGCATCAGTAGGAGCATTTGCTGGCTTGGTCATAGACGAAATTGAAAGTGCTGAATGAGGATCTCAAGCTTTGATTGAAACCACACCTAGAAGACAATCTGATCAAGTTCCACAATGACATCGGAGCTACTGTCATACAAGTACGAGCCAATAACTGACCTTTAACTAAGGTCCTTAAGATATATAGAAAGTTGCCCTCTGTAGTGGCTGCTTCTCTTACCTTGGCTCTTGCTGCCTTCCCTCGAGAGCGTGGACTTGTCTAAGAGCAGGTGCAGGAGAGGGCCGGATCTGGAATGCAGGCCGTGGGACGGCCCTTGCAGGGTGTGCGCGAGAACGGCAGCGCATCCTGAGATCTTGTGCTGGGACGTACTGACTTCTGCTTCACGCAGCAGCCTTCGAATACCTTGCGCCACCAATGTCATGTGAGGCTTGCTTTTAGAAACTTCAGTGCACCTCCACGAAGTGTCAAGGGTGCACATTTGCGGTCAAGGATGGCAGCAAGAGGTCCTACTTCAGATGCTCCTACGAGCACAATCTGAGTGCCTGATAGAGCACAGCAAGTTTTCCACTAGCAACAGCAAGCTGACACTTGGAGAAATAGGAGGCCAACCTCGTATTAGTTGTTTCAAGGGCGCTTGCCGCAAGAGATAGGCGACTGCCTCAGCTACAAAAAGTCTGATGTGCTTCTCCTTGTGGAATCTTAGCCGCTTCGTGCACCTGGAAGCACTCAAATCTGATGCTCAGAAAGATGATGAAAGATGAAAGAAAATTGAGCTCATTAAGTTTGTTCCGTCCTACAAGGTGGTACAAGCATGATACTGCTTAAGGGAAGCTTGTAGGATAAGAAGCTGACCTCAGAACAAGCACAAGGTTCTGAGTGAGGAAGCTGACAAGGTACTTGAAAGTGTACGAGACGCATGTGAAGACCTGCACAACAAGGAGAGGGCAACCTGAGGTCAAAAGAGGATCGTATTGCAGAGTCGAAAAGAAGGCGAGAGATTCTGCACATGCAGCACAACAAACATCGAACTTGGCACATTGAGTTGTGTTTCGAAGAGGAGTCACCAGACCTGCTCGAGCAGGTCAGGGTCATGGTCTGCTCCAGAAAGGAGAAGGGCAGTGAGTGCCCCAAGAACACTAGGCAGGAACCTGCAGTTGCTCGCAGGAAAGACTCAGGCCTTTTTGCAGTCTGCACAATTCACAGACTTGCAGATAATATGTGACACACTATGTTTTTGCCTGATGCAAGCACAATTGCCAGGAATCTATTTATTGAGGCCACTACTTCTGCTGGCTTCGCAATATGCTTGCTTTGCATGAATCTGACAACCTTGGACTGTGCCAGGAAAGGCGACACTCATGGGAGGAAGTATTCTCGCAAGTCCCTAGCCAATATTGCTGTTAGGCTGGACACAGTGAAGCAAAATCAGGAGAAGGTCCGTCAGGCGCTCGCCTTGGGTTGGGCAGGTGCATATCTCGTGGCTTCCCAATACTTGACACACCTACTTATTGCACGTCCAGCACTCCTGGAGAGCTTAGCCTTGCACATGCAGTCAGCTTTTACGAGGCGCGAACACAGACGGTTGTGCATAAGGCCAATCTGCTGTGCAAATCTAGGAAGGAAGGCTGAGAAGGGCTCCAGGTAAGCTTCTGAGAGCTCAGGGTGGCTTTGAAGACACTGAGGGCCGCAAACGTTGGTGATAATAAAGGGCATCAACGACGTGGCATGCATCCTGGCTGAGAGGAGGATCGACATCTGACCTCAATATTGGGTCGAGGGAGAGGGCAGCATCCAGGCGCATGCGCGAGAGGAGGGCCGACACGATGGCATCCCGGTGATGCAGGAGCTGCGGCATCGTTTGCACAAGCGGCAGCAGCTCCTGGTAGAGAGTGTTGAAGTCGGCGGCGCTGTTGAGCTCCTGAAGCACCACAGCAACAGCCAGCAGACACTTGGTCATACGTGACAGACTGCTGATGGATCTTGCTCCCTGAATTTGCAGCTGGGGAGCTAGCCTCAGTCAGCAGCAGTTGAGTGCCGACAGCTGGTAGAGCTAAGGCCAGCTTCCACAGAGAGACGACGTCATGGCAGCAAACTGGTTCCAGCTTGTCCTCCTTGCTTGCCCTTGCATGGCAGCGCGGATGAAGCTGCAGGAACCTGCTGCAAGCTTAAACCCTGTGACCTGTCTGTGCTAGCCAACTACCTCATCTGCAATTCCTTTCAACAATTGGTTGGAACAAGCTTGAGCAAGGTAAGATCCAAGATCTGACACTATATCAACTTGATCATTGCGGCCCAGCTGCGAAAAGCATCTGTTGGTGTTGGCAAACAGGCTGACCTCCGGGCATAGCGCTGTACATTTATACTATTGCTACTCTAACACAAACTCGCTGCCACTATGACAGCATACGCTCTTATATAATAAACGGTCACATACGGTCTGTCTAATCAAAACCAGCAGCTTTTGTATATAAGCAGTTGCTAGCCCACGCAGGACTTTGGACGAGAAATCCTTGCAGCTTTGCTGTGCCAGCCCACCAGCGTGCTAGCACAAGCGCAAGGGTTTGGGGTTTGAGATTAAAGGGTTTAGGGAGGATTCAGCGAGTCCACCTGACGGTTTGCCACTAGGCCTTCTGCCTACCGCTAGCACGCCTGAGCAACGGAAGCGGATAGTCTGCGCACCCGCCATCGCAGGAGCGACTCGTGGAAGAAGGAGGTGCTGGTGCCGGCAGGCGCGGCCGGCGCCGGTGCGAGGCTGCGGAAGACGTCGATGTCCACTGCCTCGAGGCGGCGCGCGAAGCTCCGGAACTGCGCCGTGGCGCTCGATATAGAGGGGCCCGCGGTGGCGGCGACATCAGCCACAACTTTCGGAGAGCTAAGCGGCTGTAGCTCACTAAGTAGCGGCAGGCTGTGAATCCAGCCGAGTGCATATATAGGGAAACTTAAGTGCAACACGGCAGGGGTGCAGGCGACGGTGTCAGCAACTGTGCAGCCGGCAGTGCCACGAGAGAGCGCTCCACGCACCACAAAGCGCTTGCGGCCGGAGCTTGGATTGAGGCTCCGCGTGTAGCGCGGCGCCTGGCGCGCCATGATCGGCGACGGCGGCGGCGGCGGCGGCGGCGGCGGGCGCCGGCTCGCGGCTATGCCGGCGGCGGCGCTGGCGGCAGGGCCCCAGGGTGTTGTCCTACAATGGCGGGGTTCAAGGAACGTCACTCACCTATTAGCCTTCCTTTCAAGAAAGAAAGTGGGGCTCTTAGAAGAAGAAAATGCTCGCCCATTGAGACTAGGGGCTAGAAAAGCCAGCTCTTAAAAGCTCTTAAAAGGGGCGAGCGCGGCCACATTAGGTTGTGGCTGGGAGGGGCCAGCCCAAAGAAGAAACCGCGGCCAGATTGACTGGTGGCTGGGAGAGGCCAGCCCAAAGGAATGGACAAGGTCTGAAGGAGCCGGGGTGCTAAGGAAGCTATTAAGAGAGAAGGAGCTCGCCCATAGGCAGAGGGGCTGGCAGAAGCCAGCCAGAAAAAAATAGATAGTGACCAAAGAGGCGGTGGCGGTGGCGGAGGTCGACCCTCTGCCATTCCAGGTGTCTCGCTTCGCTCCGCCCACCAGGAGCTGCTCGCGGCGCACCCGGACCTGGCCGGCCAGGCGGTATCCTTTGCGCACCTCGCGCACACCGCCGACTTGCGCGTCCAAGCGCGCATCGCGGCAGTGGTCGACAAGGCCGCCTACACCCCCGCCGTGCTGCAGCTCCCCGAGGCCGACTTGCGCGGGCGCGCGAGACTCCACTCGGCCTCTTCCCCGGGGGCTGCGGCGTGGCTCCAGGCCCTCTCCCTCAACGACGCCCTCACCCTCCCGGACGAGGTATTCCGCAGTGCCGTCCACCGGCTCCTGGGCCTGCTGCCGCCATGTCTCCAGGGTGTGCGTCAATGTGAGTGTGGCGAGCGCGGGACCGAGCCTGGAGAGCTGGCTGCTCATGTTCTGCGCTGTTCCCACGACGGAGAGCGGACAGCGGCCCACGACCGCCTCCGCGACGTAATGCATGGCATCCTGTTGGAGGCTGGTTTCTCCGTGGCAGCAGAGCACTCCGGAATCATGCCAATCCAGCACAGGGCCGACGGTCTCCACGCCAGGCGTGTAGACCTGGTGGCCACCCGACAGGCCGGCGGGCCACGTCTTCTCCTGGACGTGGTGACTACTGATGCCTATGACCGCTCACACCCAGCTAAATGTGCCACCACGGCTGGGTATGCGGTCGCCTGCGCTGCTCGGGCCAAAGAGCTGAAGTACGCGGATCATCCGCGGGAAGACGAGTTCTTCCCGTTGGCCATCGACACACATGGGGCGCTGGGCGCTCGGTGGCTCGAGCTGCTCACCCAGCTCGCCCGCCACACCATCGCCCGGCGCTTCCATGGGGAGCCGGTTGACTTCCCTGCAGCCGGGTCGCTGGCGCAAGTGTATCGAATGCGCCTGGCCGTCTCGCTGCAGAGGTCCATGGCCCGGGCGCTGCACCTTCGTGCCGGCAGAGCCCTCGCTGCTGCCTCTGGCTCTGGCCAGGGGACCCACTTCCAGGAGCCCAGCATCTCTGATCTGCGGCTGCTTAGCAGGGGTTACTGAGTGTCTCGTAGCAGCTTTGTTTCTGTTACTTAGCGCTTCCCCTGGCCCCCTTCTCGTACTCTGTTCATTCTTTTTCGGGCTGGTTGTTCCAGCCCCTATTCTCAATGGGCGAGCACTTTCTTCCTTCTTCTGCCAGCCCCTCTCTTCTATGGGCGAGCTCATCTTCTTCTCCTCAATGGGGCGAGCATTTTCTTCAATTAGTCGGGTGGGGGGGCCGACCAGAAGAATGAGCTCGCCCATAGAAGAGAGAGGCTGGCAGAAGCCAGCCAAAAAAGAATGGACAAATCCCAAAGAGCTACAACCGGTGCCGAAAAGAAGGGAAACACACACGACCGGAAGGCGCCGGGGCGCGTTGGCGCAGGTCAACGCCCCAGGTGCTGCGGGCACCTCCGAGTGGTTAACCGCGGGGCAAAACCTTCTGGGTGCTGCCCGGTCAAGCCGGGCAGCTGGATACAAGAGGTATTCTACGGCCTCCACGTGGCGCGCTGCCGTCTAGCCGCTGACCCCCCCCCCCAGCCCAGCGGCTGTGCGATAGGCACGTGACAAGCGTGTCCACAGCCACTGCCGCCGGCGGTAGGGGCGTCGGCGTAGAAGAGGTCAACGGCCTGCCGACAATGCGCCACGTGGAGCGCTGAGGTTGCGCCTCCCTGCCGCCTGCCCAGCTTTGCCGGGCAGCGGTTGTATGACAAGCCAGGTAGAAAGAACTTTCCTCCAAATCGGGGGGGGCAGCTGTGCAAGAAGTGGCCTTCCTAATGGCGGCAAACGTCCAGCCCGAAAGAAAGCGTGGCCAGATGGACTGGTGGCTGGGAGTGGCCAGCCCCAACGAACGGACAAGGACAATGGTGAAAGGGCAGACCCACGAGGGTTGACAAAATGTGGCAAACTTCTCGAGCTGCCCCGCCGTTGACCCGCTCCGACGCGCCGATGCGCCGCTGCCGTCCAGTCGCCGCCCTTCAGGCCCCCCAGTATAAGAGCCAGGAGGCTCGTCACTTGGCCCCAAGCCCACCAGCCCCAAGCCCGGCGGCCACCTGCCTGGCGCCCCCCCACCGCGACCTCCCCGCGCACCCCGCCTGCCCGGCTGCTCGCTTCTCCCGCCCCACCGCCCACCCAGCGCGCCTCCCCGACCTTGCAAGCTGCCGCTGGCCTCAGCCCCCCCACTGTCCACCAAAGCGGTCTCTCGGAGCTAGCGAGCCGCCGCCTCGCCCCCAGCATGGCTCCCGCCGGGAGCCATCGCCCCCTCGGCCTCACCTGCCTCCTCCTCCTCGCTCAGCTCCTCTTTGCCGGCCTCAGCGCCGCGGGGCAGCCGCAGCAGGGCAGGCGCCTTCTCAGCAGCCCTCCGCCTTCCGGAGGTACCACTCCGGCCCCTTCGCTTACTCCTTGCGCTCAACTCTTCCATCCACAATATCTCAAAACTGAGTGAGACGTCTCCACTGCGGAGTCTGGAGATGCTTGCTGACAAGCCGCGCATTCGTTCATTCACCAGATGCGGACCACCAGGCGCGCATTGCCAAGTACGTCGCCCGCCACCAGAGGCCTGCTCAGAAGACCATCCACACGGAGGATGGGGATGTCGTCGACTGCGTCAAGATTGCGGACCAGCACACCATGCAGGATGCCAAGTTCAAGGATCACAAGATCCAGGTACTTTGCTGTCCGACACACCTTCTGCGAGGCTGTACTCCAATCTCGCTGAAGACTGCGGCAGCAAGCCTCACAGAGGAGCGCAAGCACTCGACTGAATGAGTCTCGGCTGCTGGCTTCTCGCAGATGAAACCTCCTTCCCTCAAGGCCTCCGATGACGGCAAGGTCAACAGCTCGCATGTCCCAGTCAAGCAGACCTGGGGCAGCTGCCCAGAGGGCACCATCCCCGTGCGCCGCGTCACTCGTAAGTCCTCTCCTCTTCTCTACACCACGTTGCCTGGCAAGGGTTGTGGAAACCGCGAGATCCATGTCACATGTCTTATCCTATCAGCTGCGGCTGTAGCTCTTCCCACCCTTGGCTTGTGTGACATATATCAAAGTCATGCAGTCGCATTGATTTAGCCTTCCCTTGTTGCAGACGACGAAGTTGCGAGGGCTGGCTCATTGCCAGACTTTTTCAAGAAGCACCCCAAGGGTCATGGCGGTGGCCATCACCCAAACAAAGGCAAGCACAACCAAAAGAATAGCACTGGTGCGCCTGGGAACGAGACCCTCACTGCGGGCATGATGAAAGGCGGCAGCAACACCACGAGGCTCAACTACAATGCCATCCAGAAGCCTTCATATGCGGGGCACGAGGTCAGTCGCAGTTGCTCAACTGTGTCTTAGCCAGAAACAAGGACTCCTCTGAGAGTGAGGTGGCCTATGTTGAGACTGGAATACATCGTGGCACAGCTTGCGGATCTTGCTGCCAAGTGCCTCTCTATCACGTGCCTGCAGCTGACCGCATGCTTTGCCGCATTCTGCAGTACGCCATTGGTGAATACAGAGGGAACAGCGGGCTCATATATGGCACCAAGGCGACATTCAACGTCTGGAACCCGTATGTGGAGTTTGCAAGCGAGTTCAGCCTCTCCCAGCTGTGGCTGGTGGCGGGGTCCTATGGCAACGGCGACCTGAACACGATCGAGGCGGGTTGGCAGCTGTACCCCAACAAGTACGGCGACTGGCAGTCAAGGCTCTTCATCTACTGGACGGTGAGTGCTGTCAGTTGCCGCTAGCAGCCCTGCTGTAAGATGGTCAGCATTGCCATGATGAACTTTCACCTCATCAACAGCTGGACTCACCGTCGGCTCTCTCTTTCGTGGTTTGCAGAGGGATGCATACAAGAGCACCGGCTGCTACAACCTGGACTGTAGCGGCTTCGTGCAGACCAATGGCAATGTCTACATCGGCGGCAGGGTGACTCCCGTCTCCTGGTACGGGAGCACGCAGTGGGAGTTCACGCTCCTGGTCTTCAAGGACCCCGGCTCTGGCCACTGGTGGCTCCAATACCAGGGTCAGTGGGTGGGCTACTGGCCGTGGTGGATCTTCACCCGCCTCAACAGCCACGCCGAGGTGGTCCAGTGGGGAGGCGAGATCGTGAACATCGAGCCCTACGGGAGGCACACTCGCACGTACATGGGCAGCGGCTGGTATGCGGCCAAGGGCTGGTCCTACGCTGCCTACATCCGTAACATCCAATTCGTGAACCAGTACAACACCCTCTACAACCTCGACTACGCCATCTCTTCATACACCAGCAACAGCAACTGCTACAGCATCTGGGTCGGAGCCAATCCTGGAGGCTGGGAGGCTTACTTCTACTTTGGCGGCATTGGCTATAGCTCTATCTGCGTATGAGCAGCATAGACTGCTGCTTGTAGGGAATGAAGCTGCTGTTTTATCGAGATTGTTTTTGGTCTTGCACACATTCTTAGTATGACATAGATAAGCACTGGCAGTGCTAAAGGGATGTCCTTGACTTTCCAATTTTGCATTCATTGCTCCTTCATGTGAGAGGCCCCACTGATTTGCGTATTGACACATTGATATGAAGAAGGTTGGTCATCGGTAGGACCGAGCATGCGTTTGTTGCATCAGTTCTTTGATGACCTCTTGCTTGAATGGGACATAATTCACTTTACTTACAGAAATTTGCAACGATTGGTAGCACAGATAAAGTGGCTCGTAAGAACTCTGGAGAGGATAACCCAATAATCAATTCAGCAGCAGGGTTGTTGCTTTGTACACATCTGTTAAAGCATTGTGGACCTAATACTCATGGTGGTTATCAGGATGTCATCGAGATCGTATATAACCATGGTGTTGAAGCAGTCATGGCATTAACCTGACAGAGAAGCAATCATTACTACAGATTGCTGCAGGTAGAGAGAAATGTTGAAAAATTCACGGATGTCACATTCATTGATTGGACAATCAAGGCACGTAAATTTCCGGATAGACCGCTTGCTTGTGCTTCTGAAAGTCTTCAACTCTTGCTGCTTGAGCATGGGCGGAATGGCTACCTGCACAGCCGGACCTTGGTCTTGATAGGCTGCAGTGCGTTCTTATATAAGCTAGGCTTGGGTGAAAGTCAAGCAACTTGGATACCAGCTACAACACGATTGTATTCACACTGGCTTCCCTGAGTGCTTGATATCTTTAGTTGACCTGTCTTTCATGAACAACTGCTCCTCAAGGTCCTCGGACATAAGCAGAATGGCACGGTTTTGTCACTTGAGCTAGCCTCCGATTACATTACCTTCACAAGCGGGAGTGGTCCTAACTAGATGGTGTCCTCTAGGTGGCCTTATTGTGCAATATTCTATTTCAGTGGTCCTACAAATCTACACAGCAGGATACTGAGTAGGTCATAGCCAGGTTGAACGCCGAGTAGTGAAAGTTGGCAATCACCAATGAATCGGCTGAGCCAGAGGAATATTTGAGCAGATCACGTGCTTAATGTCAACTAGTGATGTAGTGTTTGCCTTGATCAGCGAGCTTTTGTGAACCTGATTAATGAATATTGCTTTGATCGGTTTGATCAGTTTGATAAGATGAGCAATGATGAGTGATAGCTGCGATCAGCAATGCTCAGTGTTCCACTGATCAATAAGCTTCTGATTGAAACACTAGAACACAGCATCGTTGTAGACCTTGCCACGTGCGACTTTGAAACACGAAAGACAGTGAGAAAGGTGCAACTCCTAATGAGGTGGGAAGCTCGCAATTGTGGTCGTGGTGGGGCCTCGATCAGCCATGAGGACAACATCCAGAAATCAAAGGCTTGTTGTGGAGGGTTAGATGGTGAAGCAGAAGTCAACCGATCTGTAAATTCACAGCCTTACCAAGTCGTGTGCATTTAGCTAAGCAAGCTATCTTACTAAAAAGAGGCAAGCATTGTGACGAGAGAATGTGAGAGGGCACGGCTTGTGCAAGCTGTCTCGATACGAGGGAGAATGTAGTAGTCGTCATGGATTTTCAGAGGGAGAAGCTCCTTCGGAAACCAATGGCTTGCAGCCACCAATCCGAAGTTAAAAGCGTGGGCTGCAGAGCGAGCCTCCGCCAATGTGCAAGCCTGGATGGAGCTCGCGCCGCAGTCTCGAGTAGGTACTAGGAGGCTAGATGAAGAAAGTGTTGGTTCCGCAACGAGAACGGAGTTGGACGCCAGCAGCCGGGCTGGCGGGAATACTATTGCCCGCCCGACGACCAGATTGTGTAACAAGACGCACACGCACTGGTCCCAGGTCAGGTCAACAATAGCAAAGGCACATCAGGCTGTCCAATGTGCTGAGTGGCCGAGCACAGCGAGGCGGCGGTGCTCTGCCGACTGCTGCGCACGTTGGACCGTGGCTCCAAGTTTCCGAGGAGGAGCGTGCTCTCCCTTCCAATTCATGCCCACCGCGCGACTTCTTCTTCCCAACTGGGGGGAGCGCAGTAAGGCATCTTCGTCAAGGGCAATGTCAAGGTTGCGGATGCGTGCTCATCACTTTCCTGGCCTTTTCGAGCTTTGTACATCCTTCTACTGGGCTGCCAATCACAGTCATCACCCTCTTCCGGAGGAGTTTTTGCTACCTCTCGATGCGGTAAGCGCACAAGTTGGGCGCTGCACCAGCCGGCGCCCGGCGGCCCCAAGCTTCCACCCATCCGGGGGGGCTGCCTGAGCGCCACGTGGCAGCTCGAGCGTGTAGCTTGGACCGGGGGGGGGGGGGGGGGGGGGGGGGGGGATGCGCGCAGCAAGCTGTCGTTGAAGCTGTGGTCAAGGCACGTGAAAAGCATGTCCACACCCAGTGCCACCGATGCACGAGGGGCGTCGGCGCAAAGGAGGTCAACGGCCCTGCTAAAGGCTGCCACGTGGTGCACCGCAGTTGCACCTTATTGTCGGCTGCCCACCTTTGTCGGGCAGAGCTTGTCTGCCAAACCTGGGGGACGAAAGAGAAAATTGTTCCTCCAGAATGAGGTAGCGATACTGTGAAAGAGAAGTGGCTCTCCGAATAGGGGCAAGGGCTGTGAGAAGCCAGCCCAAAAAGGAGATTGACGTGGGTCGAAAAGGGCAGCCCCAAAAGGGTTGACAAAATGGGCAGCTTCTCGAGCTCTGTTCATTATTTTTCGGGCTGGTTTTTCCAGCCCCCTATTCTCAATGGGCGAGCACTTTCTTCTCGAGCTGCCCCCGCAGTTGACCCGCTCCGCGGCGGCGCGCCGCTGCCATCCGGTCGCCGCCCTTGATGGCCCCCCACTATAAGAAGCAGGAGGCTCGTCACTTAGCCCCAAGCCCCCCAGCCCCAAGCCCGGCGACCACCTGCCAGGCCCCCCCTCCCTCCCCACCCCGGCCTTCCCGCGAATCCCACCTGCCCGCCTGCTGGCCTCTCCCGCCCCACCGCCCACCCAGCGCGCCTCCCCGACCTCCCAAGCTGCCGCTGGCCTCAAGCCCCCCACTGCCCACCAGAGCGGCGTCTTGGAGCTGGCAAGCCCCCGCCTCGCTCCCGGCATGGCTCCTGCCCGCGGCCGCCGCCCCCAGCCCTCGCTTGCCTCCTCCTCCTCGCCCAGCTCCTCTTCGCCGGCCTCAGCGCCGCTGGGCAGACGCAGCAGGGCAGGCGCCTGCTCAGCAGCCCTCCGCCTTCCGCAGGTACCACTTCGGCCCCTTCGCTTACTCCTTGCGCTCAAAGCTTGCATCCGATGCATCTCAACACTGCTGGAGACGTGTCCACTGCGAAGTCTGGAGATGCTTGTTGACAAGCTGCACATTCATTCATCCACCAGATGCGGACCACCAGGCGCGCATTGCCAAGTACGTCGCCCGCCACCAGAGGCCTGCTCAGAAGACCATCCACACGGAGGATGGGGATGTCGTCGACTGCGTCAAAATTGTGGACCAGCACACCATGCAGGATGCCAAGTTCAAGGACCACAAGATTCAGGTACTTCGCTGTCCGACACACCTTCTGCGAGGCTGTACTCAAATCGCACTGAAGACTGCGGCAGCAAGCCTTACAGAGGAGCGCAAGCACTCCACTGAATGGGTCTCGGCTGCTGGCTTCTCGCAGATGAAACCTCCTTCCCTCAAGGCCTCCGATGACGGCAAGGTCAACAGCTCGCATGTCCCAGTCAAGCAGACCTGGGGCAGCTGCCCAGAGGGCACCATCCCCGTGCGCCGCGTCACTCGTAAGTCCTCTCCTCTTCTTTTCACTGCGATACCTGGCAACGACTTGTAGAAACCGCGAGATACATGTCACATGTCTTATCCTATCAGCGGCGGCTGTAGCTCTTCCCAACCTTGGCTTGTGTGACATATATCAAAGTCATGCAGTCGCATTGATTCAGCCTTCCCATGTTGCAGACGACGAAGTTGCGAGGGCTGGCTCATTGCCAGAATTTTTCAAGAAGCACCCCAAGGCTCATGGCGGTGGCCATCACCCGAACAAGGGCCAGCACAACCAAAAGAACAGCACCGGTGCGCCTGGGAACGCGACCCTCACTGCAGGCATGATGAAAGGCGGCAGCAACACCACGAGGCTTAACTACAATGCCATCCAGAAGCCCTCCTATGCGGGTCACGAGGTCAGTCGCTGTTGCTTAGTTGTGTCTAGTCAGGATTTTTTTGAGACAGTGAACTACCATATGTTGAGACTGGCATACATCTTGGCACAGCTTGCAGTTATTGCTGCCAAGCACCTCTTCATCGTGTGCCTGCAGCTGACCATACGCTTCGTCGCGTTTTGCAGTACGCCATTGGTGAGTACAGAGGGAACAGCGGGCTCATATACGGCACCAAGGCGACATTCAACGTTTTAAACCCTTATGTGGAGTTTGCAAGCTAGTTCAGCCTCTCCCAGCTGTGGCTGGTGGCGGGGTCCTACGGCAATGGCGACCTGAACACGATCGAGGCTGGTTGGCAACTGTACCCCAACAAGTACGGCGACTGGCAGTCAAGGCTCTTCATTTACTGGACGGTGAGTGCTATCATCGTGCGCTAGCCCCGCCTTGCTGTAAGTTGATCAGCCTTGCCATGGTAACATTCACCTCATCAACAGCTGGACTCACCGTTGGCTCTCTTCTTCGTGGTTTGCAGAGGGATGCATACAAGAGCACCGGCTGCTACACCCTGGACTGCAGCGGCTTCGTGCAGACCAATGGCAATGTCTACATCGGCGGCAGGGTGACTCCCGTCTCCTGGTACGGGAGCACGCAGTGGGAGTTCACGCTCCTGGTCTTCAAGGACCCCGGCTCTGGCCACTGGTGGCTCCAGTACCAGGTCAGTGGGTGGGCTACTGGCCGTGGTGGATCTTCACCCGCCTCAACAGCCATGCCGAGGTGGTCCAGTGGGGAGGCGAGATCGTGAACATCGAGCCCTACGGGAGGCACACTCGCACGTACATGGGCAGCGGCTGGTACGCGGCCAAGGGCTGGTCCTACGCTGCCTACATCCGCAACATCCAATTCGTGAACCAGTACAACACCCTCTACAACCTCGACAACGCCATCTCGTCCTACACCAGCAACAGCAACTGCTACAGCATCTGGGTCGGCGCCAATCCTGGAGGCTGGGAGGCTTACTTCTACTTCGGCGGCATTGGCTATAGCTCCATCTGCGTATAAGCACCATAGCCTGCTGCTTGTTACAAGGAACGAAGCTGCTGTTTTATCGAGATTGCTTTCTTGGTCTTGCACACATTCTTCCTATGACATAGATAAGCACTGTCAGTGCATATAAGGCAAGCCGACTTTCCTTTTTTGCTCCTGTGTGTTAGGGGCCCCATTGTTTTGATGATTGACACATTGACATGGAGGTCTTGGTCATTGGTAGGACCGAGCATGAATGTGTTGCATCACTTCCTTGGTAACCTCTCCCTTAGATGGGACATATTTACTTAATTTGGAAGACTTGCGACGATTGGTAGCACAGATAAATTGGCTGGAATTCCTGAAGAGGATAACAAGAGCGTCAATGCAGAAGCTGGGAAGTTACAGTGTACAGACCTGTCAGAGCATTGTGGACATACTACTCATGGTTGACTATAGCATGTCATTGACATTGTAACCGTGGTGCTGAAGCAATCATGGTAATGAATCCAAAAAAGAGAAGATGAAGTCATTACTAGAGATTGCTGCAGGTGAGAAAAAATGATGAGTTCACGGATGTCACATCAGTTGTTGCACAGGAAAGCATGTCGTTTTCCGAATAGACTGATGCCTGTAACTTCTACGTTTTTCGACTTCTGCTCCTAAAAGTACGGAGTCAAGCAACTTGGATACCAGCAACAACAAGATTGTCCTCATCCTGGCCTCCCAAAGTGCTTGATATTCTTGCGTTGACCTAGTCTTTCACGAACAAAAGCTCCTCAAGGTCCTCGGTCATTAGCAGTATGGCAAGGTTTCGTGACTTGAGCAAGCTCCAATCAGATTGCCTTCTGACCAAAGCATCACAAGCCGAAGTAATCCTGATTGGATGGTGTCCTCTGGGTAGCCTTATTGTGCCGGTTGAATACTTAATAAATTTTAAGTATGTCCTGAAAAACTATACAGCAGGAGATTGAGTAGGTCATAGTCAGGCCAAGTAGTGAAGGTTGGCAACAACCAATAGATCCGATGAGTCAAGAACTTTGGAGCAGATCACGTGCTCGATGTCAACCAGTGATCTAGTCAATGTGTTGATTAGTGATTGCTTTAATCACTTTGATCAGTTTGATCAGATGAGCAAATGACCAGTGATTGCTTTGATCAGCAATGATCAGTGTTCAGTGAACAATCAGCTTCTGCTTAACACCATAGAACATAGCATCGTCATAGACCTTGCCAAGTGCGACTTCAAAGCACAAGACAGTGAGCCGGCGCAACTCAGAGTGAGGTGGGAAGCTTGCAATGTAGTTGTGGCGGGGGCCTCGCTCAGCCACGATGAAACGTTCTGAGCCCTTCACAGACAGTCAAACGTCCGACAGTCGAACGTCCTGATTGTATTCGGTCGCTGGGGCTGAGAGACAAACCCCCAGCACAGTGAAGCACCACATTCACACGCAGCGGAATACCTTGCCCTGAGGCGCCGCCGACAGGCGGCGACTCACCTCTCGGTACGGGCCAGCAACTGTCCCCAAAGGGAGCAGCCACAGTCTACCTCCAGGAGAGCCGATGAAGATCCGCAGGGACGGGTTGCGGCGTCGGGCTGCAGCAGCAGGCAGCAGCAGGGCTGCATCAACGAGCTGCGGCAGCAGGCGGCAGCAGGGCTGCGCGCCTCTCTCTGGCGTGGGCTTCGCTGACTTGAACCGGGTGCCCTGAAGCTGGTCTCAGCTCTACTTACAGTGCTTCATGTGCCACCCTCCCCAGGGGCCTGTGGGAGGCTCGCCAAAAGGCCCACCTTCGAGCGGGCCCGACAAGGGGGATACGATGGTGAGGGCGGCGGCGCCGCCATGCGCAGCGCGGCGCCGCCCTGCGCGGCGCGGCGNCATGCCGCCGGTGGTGCGGCGGCCATGCGGCGGCAGCTCCGGCGAGCCGCGGCGCGCCGCGCCTCACCGTCGCGCGTCGCCCACGTCGTACACGCCAACCATACTAGGGGCTGAGCTGAGCTACTCGTTGGTGCCCTATTAGGGCTAACCGAAATGCTCAGGACCCGGAGTATCATCGTCACTCAGGTGGGCCTCAGCCGATGATGCCGATGATGAAGCTTGAGGCTCAGACGATGGAGAAGCGGCGCTCTTGAAGGGGGTGCCGCGCTCTTTCCTCGCCTTCTTGCCCACGGCAAAGATGGCCTTCTTGACCATGGCGGTGACGGCGGCAGGGTCCGGCAGGAAGCACGCCGGCAGCGACTCAAGGCAGGTGGCGTGGGCGCTGGCAAGCAAGGAGGAGCAGTGGGCAAAAGGAGGACGGTGGCTCCTGTTAGAGTGAGTGAGCTTGTGCTCACTCGACCCCCTTGTGTTCCTCGGACGAGGCGTGTCGATCTGGTTGGCGTTCCCCTGGGAGGTGGCAAGCGGCTCATCATGGACGTCGTCTGAAGGAACAGCTTCCGGACGAAGGGCCCCGTAACTTCTGAGACCGGCTATGCCGTGAAGGTGGCCGAAAAGAAGAAGTTGCACAAGTACAAGGACCACCCGGCTGGTGATACCTTTTACCCCCTGGCCATAGACATCCATGGGTGTTACGGGGGTCGGTGATCCTCGCTACTTTCGCTGCTGGCATCTCAAGCTGACCAGCCGCGCCGGGAACAGGGTGCAGCCCTTCCGGGTGGCTCGGTGCCTTTGGGTCTTGTGTCCTGCTACCGCATGCGTTTTTCTATGTCCCTCCAGCGGTCCCAAGTGCTTGCTTTGCACCGCCGCGCTGGTCGCGCCCTTGTAGCAGCCTCTGGCTCGCACGGCGGGGTTGCTCTTCCTCCCCTCAGCTCATCTGACTTCCTACTGCTGACACGGGGGTACTAAGAGCTGCCCTGGCTGCCTAGCCTGTGGCTCCGTCATAAACACCTGTATGCATCTGGCTGGCTTTCACAGCCGCTCTTTTCATATCAGCAGCCGCGTTCTTTTGCCTACATTGAAAGAATGCAAATCACATGGGCACAGTGGGTCCCGGCGGGTCAGCCCGCCGGAGGCTTGGAGGCCCGCCTGCAGAGCCGGCCCAAAGGTGTCCGTTAAGCTAATCGGGCAGGGTGTGAGGCACAGGTGTGAGGCACAATCTCACACGTGTGATCTGCCTACGTGTCACCCTGATGGTCCGGGCAAGCCGCCCCGGAAGCGACAGGTGCTTCCCTAAGTGGGACACTTTGAATAAGGCTATGAAGGCTAAATGAAGGCTAAATGCAAGGGCTGATGCATAAAATCTACGCGCCGTTACCACGCGTTAGCGTTTAACCCAAGGTCAAACGTCACGTAACGGGTGAGGACGTTACACACGAGGACAACAATCAGAATTCAAAGGCGTGTTGTGGAGGATGGGCTAGACCTGGAAGCAGATGTAATCCATATATGTAATCCACAGCTTTATCAGGCAGTAAGCCAAAAAAGCTACTCACGGCACAGAGGCATTTGAAGAGAGGATGTGAGAGAGCACGGCTTGTGTAAGCTAACTCGATACAAGGGGAATGTAGCAGTCATGAGTTCTACAGGTGAGAAGCTTCTTTGGAAAGCAATGGCTTGCAACCACCACTTCGAAGCTGAAAGCGTGTGCTGCAGGGCGGACCTCCGCCAATGTGCCCGGCCTGGGTGGAGGTCGCGCCGCTGTCTCGAGTAGCTCATAGATGGCTAGAAGAGAGGTGTTGGGTCCACAGCGAGCACGGAGTTGGACGCGAGCAGCCAGCTTGGCGGAGAAATCCAACGCCCGCCCGACGACCAGATACTTACCTAGACGCACACGCGCTGGTCCCCTGTCAGGTCAACAGCATCAAGGCACGTCAGAGTGTCCCACGTGCTGAGGGGCCGAGCAGACCGAGGCGGTGGTGCTCCGCGGACTGCTGCGCGCGTTGGACCGTGCCTTCAAGCCTCCGTGAAGGAGGAGCATGCTCTCCCAACTTGGGGGGGCGCAGTAAGGCTTTTTCGGGCAAGGTTGCGCACGCGTGCTTTAGCGCATATCTGGCCCCTGGAAAGTCTGTACATAATTCTCCTGGGCTAGCCGATCGCAGTCATCGCCGCTCTTCTGGAGGAGTATTTCTCCCGCTCTCTCGAAGCGGCAAGCGCACGAGTTGGTCGCCGCAATGGCCGGCTTGCCGGCGGCCCCAAGCTTCCAACCCCGATCCGGGGGTGCTGCCTGTTCGCCACGTGTCAGCTCGAGCGTTCAGCTTAGACCGGGGAAGGGTAGACCGGGGGGTGGGGGGGGGGGGGGGGGGGGGGGGCGGCAAGCTAGCGTGGAAGCTGTGTCCAAGTCACGTGACAAGCGTGTACAACAGCCACGGGCACCGGCGCCGGAGGGGGCGTCAGCGCAAAGGAGGTCAACGGCCTGCTCAGTGGCTGCCACGTGGTGCACTGCAGTTGCACCTCACCTGCCCACTGCCCGACTTTGCCGGGCAGCCGCCGGGGGGGCAGAGGGAGAGAGCTTTTCGTCCAGATCAAACGGGGCGATGCTGTGGAAAAAGAAGCAGCTCTCCTAATGGGGGCAAGTGCCGTGAAGCCCGAAAAGAATCGACAAGATTCGAGAGGGCAGCCCCAAGAGGGGGCAACTTCTTCGAGCTGCCCCCGCGCGCCGCTGCCGTCCAGCCACCGCCGCTATAAGAGGCACGAGGCTCGTCACTTGTTGTTCCAGCCCCTATTCTGAATGGGCGAGCACTTTCTTCACTTGGCCCCAAGCCGCCCAGCCCCAAGCCCGGCGACCACCTGCCAGGCCCCGCGCACCCCACCTGCCCGCCTGCTGGCCTCTCCCGCCCCACTGCCCACCCGAGCGGCCTCTTCGAGCTGGCAAGCCCCCGCCTCGCTCCTGGCATGGCTCCCGCCCGGGGCCGCCGCCCGCTAGCCCTCGCCTGCCTCCTCCTCCTCGCCCAGCTCCTCTTCGCCGGCCTCAGCGCCGCGGGGCAGACGCCGCAGGGCAGGCGCCTGCTCAGCAGCCCTCCGCCTTCCGCAGGTACCCTACTTCGGCCCCTTCGCTTACTCCTTGCGCTCAGACCTTGCATCCGATTCATCTCAACACTGATGGAGACGTCTCCACTGCGGAGTCTGGAGAACCTTGCTGACAAGCCGCATACTCGTTCATTCACCAGATGCGGATCACCAGGCGCGCATGGCCAAGTACGTCGCCCGCCACCAAAGGCCTGCTCAGAAGACCATCCACACGGAGGATGGGGATGTCGTTGACTGCGTCAAGATTGCGGACCAGCACACCATGCAGGATGCCAAGTTCAAGGACCACAAAATTCAGGTACTTTGCTGTCCGACACACCTTCCTCGAGGCTGTAGTCCAGCCTCGCTGCAGACTGCGGCAGCAAGCCTGGCAGAGGATCGCAAGCTCGCCGTCATCAGCATTTTACCCAACAATCTTCGACTGCTGGCTTCTCGCAGATGAAACCCCCTTCCCTCAAGGCCTCTGATGATGGCAAGGTCAACAGCTCGCATGTCCCAGTCAAGCAGACCTGGGGCAGCTGCCCAGAGGGCACCATCCCCGTCCGCCGCGTCACTCGTAAGTCCTCTCCTTTTCTTCCATCACTTTTCCTAGCAAGACTTGAGAAACGGCAAAGCAGATTTCACATGACCTACTCTATCAGCTGCGTCTGTAGCTCTTCAGAACCTCCGTTTGTCTGACAAATGTCAAGTCATGCAGTCGTGATGTAGCCTTCCCTTGTTGCAGACGACGAAGTTACCAGGGCTGCCTCGTTGCCAGACTTTTTCAAGAAGCACCCCAAGGGTCATGGCGGTGGCCATCACCCAAACAAAGGCAAGCACAACCAAAAGAATAGCACTGGTGCGCCTGGGAACGAGACCCTCACTGCGGGCATGATGAAAGGTGGCAGCAACACCACGAGGCTCAACTACAATGCCATCCAGAAGCCTTCATATGCGGGTCACGAGGTCAGTCGCAGTTGCTCAACTGTGTCTTAGCCAGAAACAAGGACTCCTCTGAGAGTGAGGTGGCCTATGTTGAGACTGGCATACATCGTGGCACAGCTTGCGAATCTTGCTGCCAAGTGCCTCTCTATCACGTGCCTGCAGCTGACCGCATGCTTTGTCGCATTCTGCAGTACGCCATTGGTGAATACAGAGGGAACAGCGGGCTCATATATGGCACCAAGGCGACATTCAACGTCTGGAACCCGTATGTGGAGTTTGCGAGCGAGTTCAGCCTCTCCCAGCTGTGGCTGGTGGCGGGGTCCTACGGCAACGGCGACCTGAACACGATCGAGGCGGGTTGGCAGCTGTACCCCAACAAGTACGGCGACTGGCAGTCCAGGTTCTTCATCTACTGGACGGTGAGTGCTGTCAATTGCCGCCAGCAGCCCTGCTGTAAGATGGTCAGCCTTGCCATAATCAACTTTCACCTCATCATCAGCTGGACTCACCATCCGCTCTCGTCTCCGTGGTCGCAGAGGGATGCATACAAGAGCACCGGCTGCTACAACCTGGACTGCAGCGGCTTCGTGCAGACTAACGGCAATGTCTACCTCGGCGGCAGGGTGACTCCCGTCTCCTGGTACGGGAGCACGCAGTGGGAGTTCACGCTCCTGGTCTTCAAGGACCCCGGCTCTGGCCACTGGTGGCTCCAGTACCAGGGTCAGTGGGTGGGCTACTGGCCGTGGTGGATCTTCACCCGCCTCAACAGCCACGCCGAGGTGGTCCAGTGGGGAGGCGAGATCGTGAACATCGAGCCCTACGGGAGGCACACTCGCACGTACATGGGCAGTGGCTGGTACGCGGCCAAGGGCTGGTCCTATGCTGCCTACATCCGTAACATCCAATTTGTGAACCAGTACAACACCCTCTACAACCTCGACTACGCCATCTCTTCCTACACCAGCAACAGCAACTGCTACAGCATCTGGGTCGGAGCCAATCCTGGAGGCTGGGAAGCTTACTTCTGCTTCGGCGGCATTGGCTATAGCTCCATCTGCCCCTAAGCAACATAGACTGCTGCTTGTTCAACAAAGTTACTGCTTCTTAGGAGCTGTTCTGGTGGTGGCACTGGTCAAGACCCGGATAGATGACAGGCAGACCTGAGGAGTGTCAATGACATGACCTGCCCATTTTGTGTATGTCGAGGTCCTTCTTCTGAAGGACAGTCAAATTCTGAATTACTTCTCATGAATAATATTGATTTAAATATTGGTAGTTGCCATGTCATACAAATGGTGGTCAAGATTTTGTGAACTACAGATCGATGCACATCTTGCAGCACCATTCATTGATTCCCTTATCACTCGAACATTCACAGTATGCTAAACCATACATCATAAGTGCAGACAATTGATGTAAACAAGTTCCTCTGAATATGAAAGACACTGCTGTGCAGAGCCTGAGTTGTTGCTGTGTCGAAGTTTACAGATCTGCAAAGAGAGTCACATAAGCTTTTCAGTACTAGTACCACCACATTGACATTCTACAAGGAAAAGTATGTAAGGCAGCAATGCAATCACATCGAAGTCGGCTGTCAAGGAGTCAAAAGCTAGAAGCACAGCTAACTTGCTTGATTTGCTTCATCTTGGTCAACATTGATAGTCTTGCACATGGTACACAATTCAATGCATGACACAAGGTGTGGTGTATGCAAGTCACCATCAAGTCTACACGTCTGAACAGACGTGCAGAAGGGTCTCCGTGTTGGTGGTCTATGTTGCTGTTTGCAACTCGTGAGCTGGGCCGCCCGCCGCAACTGCAGTCCTGTCCTTGGCGAAGATGCCCCACAGAATCCGTGCTTCTTGGCGAGGATGCCCCACAATATACGCGCTTGCGCTTTCGGACCTTTGAAGTGTTTGGGGCTGGAACTTCACAGCCGTCGCCCCCTTCTGAGGAATCTCATCGTTTGATTTTAGGGTCCAGGACGAGGAACAAAGGGGAGTGAGTAATAGTGAGCTCACGCAGCCGTGTGGCCTCCTCAATGCTTGACATGCGTACATGCCTCTAGCCAGCAGCGACATTCTGAGTCCTTGCTGTGTCGTACACTAGATGCTGAGGTGTGAGGGCTCCAGCTGACGACGTCGAAGTCAGCGCGGACGTAGTCACTACAAGCGCGGGTGCCGCTAAGAATGTGACGTTGTCCGGAGGCCAGCTGCTCGCACCCACCTTACGTCCTCAGTGCAGCCGACGCTTCCGTCCCCTGGAGGTGAAAGAAAACTGACTGGGACTGCAGCGCGAATGTCAGCTCTTTGATGAGAACTTAACATGACAGCACGCAACAGGGATGACGGCGTCCATCCCCTCCCCTGTTTCTGCAAAAGCCTTCAGTCTTGGAACACCGAGGCCTAAGGAGACGTGCTACCTTTCGAGGAGCCGTGCCTGTGCTTGTGATATCAAACCTTCACACAGGTAGAGGTCAAGACCTAACCTTGAGTCCTGCTTAGTCTCTGCCTCGGCATTCCCAAAGCTGCTACAGCCGTCGCCCGCGTTTGTTGTTCTCATGTTAATATTCTTATGACCTTACCAGCAAGCTTGTTGATTGGAATAGTAGAGCACATCGAGAGCTTCAATGGGCAACTTGAGTACATGTCAAGACCCTGAGTAAAGAGCTGTTGCATTGTGTTGAGTCTGCTCGTGATGTAACAGACTTCAGGAAATATAGGTATGCCTACTTCTGACACACTGCACGGAGACAGTATGTAACAGGTTTCAGGGGCTTTGAAAAGCACTGCAAATCAAGACCCACCGGAGACTGTTGAAAACAAGATCACTCTGCTTGTCATTCGTGTTGTAATGGTTTTCAGACAGTATAGAGGCGCCTGCTGGTTACTTTGCACTAAGGCATCTTGTCAACTGTTGAGGCTTTGAGGAGCACGATCACGGAAGACAGCACTTTAAATGTCCAAGCAGGCAAAGGTGAGTATTCTATGATTTCATAGCCCATTCCGATGTACTTCCCTAGAGGATATTAATCACATTCGCGAAGTGAGTATGATGACCAACGTCCGGCCGTGCAGATCGTCATAATTCTAGAGAGGAGGAGTCAATGGTGCCGGTCGCGCTTTGGCTGCAGCCTCTGGCTAAAGACAGGGGACCCGTACCCGGAGACTAGTTCTCTGGCCTGCGGCTATTCAACAGGGGGTCTTGAGCACCCAATGGCCACTTGAGTAGATTTTTCCAACAGCTACTCAAGTGGCTGTCCCTTCACTGGCCCCTCTGGATTTGTTACTGTCCTTTTTCCTAGGCTGGTAAGTCACAGCCATGGCCCTGCGAAGTCCGCGACGCTCGTCGGGCACGCGGTCGCTCTGGCGGCTCGGAGTAAGGAGCGCAAGTACTCTGACCACCCTCCAGGCGATGCCTTCGCGGCACTGGCCATTGACGTACACGGGGCCTTTGGCAGTGGCTGGTTGGATCTCCTCCAGCGGCTTGCCCGGGAGGCCATCGAGCGGCGGCAGGGTTCGCCAGGCTTCAATGCTGCCGGCTCCCTCTCGCAGGT